>ML786210.1:147066-187214 GCA_009831015.1 Picea engelmannii | reverse complement strand
AGAGAGAGAGAGAGAGAGAGAGAGAGACCCTAAGTTAAAGATGACAACACTAATAAGAGTAAATAAGTCCTTATTACATGAAAGTGTTATTTTACACTCATTAAAATGCGATGTCATAAAGACCTAAGACTAAAACATTGTTTTTATTTTATTTTAAACTTCCTTCTATTGTTAATAACAACAAAACATGTACATGGATTGTCTGTATAAAAAAATTGAACCATGAGCATAGCCAACACATGCACTAGAAAAACTTAGAATCGAAATAGTTGGTTACCAAAATGCCTTAATGTCTCGATTGTCACCATACAGACTGCATCAAAAAGTAATATTTTGTTAAATAAAAAAGTAAACACATGGCCCTTAACCCAAGAATAAACACATGAACATGAGGTTGTAGCAAGAAGGAGCTCAACATCGAGTGATGTGTCATCGCGATTAGTAGGGACTAGCCCCAAATTGATGTTAGTATGCTTAGTCTCCACAAAAATCTAATCCCAAACATCATTGCCAAGTTCATGTGGCTCTATGATCTTTGAGATAGAAAAAGGTTGAGAACATGTTGCTTTATTGCATAGGAGGAGGAGGCTAGTTGTGCATCCTTTCTTATCTCTCCTTAACTGTAATTGACCTAATGGTGTGGTCATCCATGCAATCTCTAGGATTGTGAGGAATAACTTTACTAAGAAGGGGAGGTTACAAGTGGCTCCATGCTCATGTTTCAAGGGGTGCATTCCTAAAACTATAGTAGTTGTCTCAATTGGGTCATTTATGTCTCAATCTTCCATACTCGTATAGTGATCTCCAAGGACAAGCTTACACAAATTAGGGACTTGTCCAACTATGAAAAATATATCATAATTTCCTTCTTATTAAACAAATCATCATTTCTATTATCCATAAGAAAAAGATAATTCCAATGTGAATGAGTTACCATGACTCCTATAAATCTATAACATAAGGAATTGTATCTCCTAAGAGAGAATCTCTCCAAGATATGGAACCAAGAAGAAGTTAAATGCAAAAGGACTCAACCTATTATCAAGTAGACTTGGCAAGGGAATGAAATTGTAATAGATGTTTGAACATTTCAATCCACCCACACTAAAAGAGGGTCTCTAAACTCCAAGATGAATAAGTATCATGTCTACAAGTAGGCCTCCCATAACTTACGACCATGCAAAATAATATTTTTTGGGTTCCATAACGAAGTTTTGCATGCTATGAAACTTTAAAAGCCAAGGTTTCTATTTATATTTTAGTCTCTATAACTTGGTTAATCAAACATCTAGGACCAAACTTATGCACAACAGTTTATAATCATCAACAAGATTATAATTATTAAAACCCTTTGACCTATTCCATTTTTAGTGTTGTCACTAGGCTTGAGTAGTCTATAGACCCAACATGATGGTGAGTGAATCAAGGATTGAATTTTGGATTTTGTCAATAATGATTTGAATTGGATTGGATAGCCCAAATTTAGCCTTCAATTATGTCCATGGAATTCAATCCAAACATGTCCATAGTTGAGACAATGCATTTCTTATAGTACATGAGGGTCAAGAACTAAGCAATTGTTGGGAATGTGTTGTACTCTTTGTGGGTAGACTTAGTCTCATCCCAAACCAAAGGGGGTCTAGGGGTCAAGAAACAAGAAAAAATTGGGTCTGTTTTTTCTCTGTTTTGTGCTTTTTTGACCAATGGTTTTTCATCCCATTGTAAACTAATTAGGGTTCTAATCTAATCTAGGTTAATAGATTAGAGTTTTGGATGCTATGGAATACCTGATATTGTAATGTAAATGTTGAATTTAATACAATGAGATAGAGAAAGGAGAGGCTCTAAGTTAGGTAGTTTTCCTAGTTAAGGGTTTCCAAGGTAAATCTTTGTGTACTATGTGTGGTTGACATTAATATTTCATGTGTTTTAGATTTTTTTAGTATTGCTTTTCTTACACATGTTTATCAAACTCTTCATTTGGTATCAAAGCAAGGTTATTGTCTTAAGATGGATGCCTTTGTTGTCAAGGTTTATCTCATTCTATTAAGAGCAAGTGTGTAAGGCCTTTGTCCGCAGATGGCAATAGGTGTTCCCACTGATCGGTTAAGGTAGGTCTGGAAGGTTGTGGTAGTAGGTTCAAGACTAGACAATGCTTGCTTGGTCATTGGACGAAGTGGTGAACAATCCTAAGCTACCTTTATGTGATATCGGGATGCCTTGGGAAAATGAGTTGGACATGTAGACCCAAGAGGCTAAGCATTCCATAATTGGCAGACAGATTGCATGTTGGGTCCACTTTGGATGTGGAGTGGATTTCAAGGAACCTTAAAAGAAGGCAAAGGAAAGAAATCGTCCATTATGTAAAGAGGGTGCCTCCTTTGTGTAAAGTCATTCAAGAAGAGAGGTCATGCATACAAGGGTGGACAAGGAGTTCTACAATTGTGAAAAAATTTCGGTTGGCACAATGGACTACTTGGATGCTCGCTAAGTGAA
Source organism: Picea engelmannii (assembly GCA_009831015.1). Lineage (NCBI taxonomy): Eukaryota > Viridiplantae > Streptophyta > Pinopsida > Pinales > Pinaceae > Picea > Picea engelmannii. Next base: position 184,718 of record ML786210.1, on the reverse strand, counting down.
TTATTGAAGAGACGGGACTTGGAAGAGGCATGCCTATGCATTCTTGTAATATATATATTTTTATATATTATGTTTAAACTAATTAAAACATAAAGTCATGCTCTTTTGCATAAATAGACGTGACTTTACCCAATTACTTGTATATATACACATTTTATATACTAAATTTATCATAGAATAAAGAATATTGTATGTTATTAAATACAATTACTATTGAATTTAGCTTCCATTGTTCCATTTGGTATCAGAGTGTTCTTTTTATATCCTCTGCAGTCCCTCGCCCACTCCCATGCAGATCCTCTCCCACTCCCACCCACGCAGTCCCTCTCCCATGCAGTCTCACTCCTCCCACTCATGTACGTAGTCCACAACCAACATCACAACCTCCTCTTCATTTCCATTCACACCCCTCCTCTTTGTTTCCATTCAACCTCCAAACCTGTGACCACCTCTTCGCTACCATTCAACCTCCAAACCTGTGACCTCCTCTTCACTACCATTCTCCCTCCTCCTAATCTTCATTGCCATTTCCTTTTTCTTTTCGTGTTCCCTCCATTTCTGTAATTCGCTACTTCATCCCCCTCATTCCCCTTCATGTCATCTGCCATCTCAATCCACCATTCATTCACCCTCCTCTCCCTGTGGATCCCTCCGTCCTCCTCCACGATTTTCGCTTCATCCAAACTCTCAAACCCTAATTCTCCCTACAACCCTAATTCTCCTTCCCTCCTCCATGATTTTCCTTCCATTTGATACCATACCCTATATTTAATATTAAAATATAGCGTAGTCTAAACGTTCTACCTTTTGGTTGTTTTCCGGTAACTTTTTCCGTTTGATTTTCCCTGAAATCCAATGAGGAATGGTTGGATCTGTAGATTTGAGTGGCTAAGTTTGTATAATTTGAGTGCCTCAGGGGTTTTTCATCATGTTGAATCCATTTATGCATTCAAAAATGCAATTTAAACAACAAAAAATAGCGATTTTGTCCAGATTTACATCGTCGGATTCCGACCAAAAGACCCAAAAGATAGAACGTTTAGCCAACACCTTAAAATATTAAATATATATTAAAATATTAAATATAATAAATATTTAATACATCAACCTCAACATGAGCAACACAAGGAGAAATTTGGGAGAAGCAGATAAAAAGATCGAGGACAACACTCCCCCATGCTGGAGCTAAGCGAAGGCCTCAAAGAGTTCTTCGCAGGCCTTATAAATCAAGAAAATACTTCGTTGGATGCCAAAATTGGTAAATTGAACGAAGAACTAGCGGATTACAACAAAAACTACAATGACATGATATTATAGCTTGAAACAATTGCAAACGACAGTAGAAGCCTCGATAACTCAACTTCCCAGTGGGAGCCTCACCAATCACATTACTCACCCAACATGGGGATGTCTAATAATGGCATGCCCAAAGCGAAGATTATTGTTCCAAAATTTGATGGATCAGACATAAGAGAAGCAACAATATGTGTAAATAAAATCGAGCAATACTTCAAGTATTACCATATTTCTGATGATGAAGAAAAAATTAATGTCACATCCATACATATGAAGGACTTTGTGTATGACCAGTTCTTATGGTGGAGAGAAAAACCCAAATCTCTAGCAAGAGACTAGGTTATATTCAAAAAGAACTTATCTCTATGATTTCTCAACACAGAAGAAAAAGGTCTTTTTGCTAAACTCACCTGATTACAATAGTCTGGTACAATGAAACAATTTTTTCAAGATTTACATGTGTTAGCCACTCGTGTACCTAATATATCATAATATTGGGTACTTCAAATAGCCTTATCAGGATTAAAGGAAAATATCCAAAATGAGCTTGAATTACTTGACATTAAAGATATCGAGCAAGCTCTCCAAAAATCTAAAATTGCTAAAAGGAAACTTAAAGTATATCAAAAGACAACATAGCACTCACTTGATGACTCTAGCTCCAAATACATCCCCCCTCACAAAAGGACACCGCCACCAGATATGAGACGAGATAAGGACCGATGTTTTAAATGTAACACACCTAATTGGAAACCAAGCCATAAGTGCAAATACAAAAATTTTATTCATTGTGAAATAGACAAGAGTGATAGTGACAAAGACGAAGAAGTAGGGGATGTATCTTCATCCGATGAAGAAACAAATAATTAAGACTCAAGAAATACCCATGAGTTAGGGAATCAAACCACAAATTTGACACTCTTTGTTGCTGCAATGACGGGTATTTCTCATCCCCAAACTCTAAAAGTTTATGGCTATGTTAAGAAAACTAAAGTAACAATGCTCATTGATAGTGATGGTTCACATAACTTTATAGATACAATGATAGCAAGGAAATTAAATTCATTCATCCTAAATCTGAATTTCATGTCTCCATCTTGAGAAATAGGACTATGTCATGTGATGGGAAATGCCACAAGGTAGAAATATCCATGAGTGACTACAAATTAAAATCTCCCATGTATGTTATGCCAATCGAAGGGGTAGATATTGTCTTGGGGGGCCAATGGTTAGCCACACTTGGTATTGTTGGATTAAACTTGCAAGAGCAATTTATAAGGTTTTATCAAAATGGGGAAAAGTACAAATTACATGGAATTAACTATCCTCCCCCACAAATAGTCTCATCCAATAGGATGTAAAAAATGATTAAAAGGGGAGTTGAGGCTTATTTCTTACACTACTATGCAATAGAGGGTACTACTAAGGAGGACAAAAATGATGATCCCAAGAAATTGGACAAAATTCTTGGAAAATATAACACCATTTTTCAGGAACTTCCTCGTGGGCTTCCTCCACCTCGTTCTAGAGACCACATCATAAAATTGATCCCCAACTCTGCACCAATTAGAAAAAAATCTTATAGACAACCGCACCAATACAAGACAAAAATCAAGCGCTTGGTTCAAGAAGTATTGGATTGTGGTGTTATTACATGAAGCAAGAGTCCTTTCTCAACTCTGGTCATACTTGTTAGGAAAAAGGATGGATCGTATAGACTCTGTATTGATTATCGAGCATTGAAAAAAATTATGATAAAGGATAAATTTCCAATTCCAATTGTGGATGAGTTATTATACAAGCTCCATGGCGCTAAATATTTCTCCAAGCTAGACCTAAAATCAAGTTATTACCACATAATAATTCGAGAGGTAGACGTTCCCAAAACTACTTTTTGTACCCATGAAGGGTTGTATGAATTTTGAGTCATGCCTTTTGGTTTATCCAATGCTTTCGCTACCTTCCAAGCAGTAATGAATGGTTTATTTCGTCTGTACCTACGAAATTTCGTACTTGTCTTCTTTGATGATATTCTTGTTTATAGCAAGGACTGGAACTCACACCTCAAGCACATTGAGACAATATTAAAAATACTTCAAGAGAATAAGTTCTACGTTAACAAATCAAATGCAATTTTGTATTAAAAAAGGTAGTATTTTTGGGACATGTCGTATCAGATGAAGGAATTAAGGTTGATCCAAATAAAATTGTGGTAGTTACTGAGTGGCCTAGCCCCAAATCAATCACATCGTTACGAGGATTCCTAGGTCTTGCCGAGTACTACAAAATCTTTGTTCGAAACTAAGCACAAATTGTGGTCCCATTAACAACATTATTGAAAAAATATGTGTTTTAGTAGAATGACGAAGTTGAAGCATGTTTTAAAAGGTTGAAGCTCTTAATGACATCCACCTCGGTTTTTTTAGCACCAGATTTATCCAAAACATTTGTCCTTGAATGTGATGTTTCAAGAGCTAGATTAGGTGTCGTACTTATGTAAGATAATCATCCCATCATATTAGAAAGTTGAAAATTCAAACCAAGGGAGTAAACAAAATCAACATATGACAAAGAAATGTTGGCAATTATGCATGCCTTGGTTAAGTGGAAACAATACTTGTTGGGAACAATTTTTTTTCGTGAAAACGGACCACAATAGCTTAAAGTGTTTTTTAACTCAGAAAAACCTTTCATCAGAGCAACAAAAATGGGTGAGAAAAATCCAGGTCTTTGATTTCGATAATCTTTATAAAAAAGGGAAGGAGAATTTGGTTGCAGGCGGTTTATCAAGAAAACTCAATAATGACGTTACTCTATGCGTTATTTCCATCATCATTCCCAAATGGATCTCAAAAGTTCAAACTGAGTATATAAAAAATCCAGAAATGAGAGGAAGTCGAAAGCAACCCAAGCACAAATCCTAAATTCACTTGGGAGAATGACATATTGTGGTACAAACAACAAATATTTTTTCCCATCTCTTCCAAGTTCAAACTCCAAGTTTTGAAAGAAAATCACGATTCTTTGATAGCAGGCCATGTGGGGTTTTTCAAAACTTACTACAATATACGCCAATCCTTCTTCTGAAAAGGTGTGTGATCTGGCATTCAGAAATATGTGGCAGAATGTGACACCTATCAATGACAAAAGTTTGAAACTATCACTCCTACGAGTCTTTTGCAACCCCTTCATATCCTAGCCCAAAAATGGTCTGAAATATATGGAATTTATTACTGGTCTTCCTACCTCTGAAGGAAAAGACACTATATTTGTAATCGTCAATTGATTAACCAAATATGCCCACTTTTTCAGGATCTCTTCAAAGGCCAAGGCCAACCAAGTCATTGATAGCTATGTTAAAAATATCTTTAAACTTCATGGATTTCCCAAAGTTATCGTAAGCGATAGGGATCCCAAGTTTACTAGAAATATTTGGAAGGAACTATTTTTCCAAGTGGGGACATCCTTAAACATGAGTACTTCATACCATCACAAAACAGATGGTCAGACTTAAGTGGCTAATAAATGCCTCGAAGGATATCTAAGGAATTTTGTGAATGATCGTCAGACACAATGGATCAATTGGCTACATCCCACAGAATGGTGGTGCAATAGTACATATCATACCTCAACAAAAATGTCCTTGTTTGAAGCATTGCATAGTTATTCGCCTCCCTCTATTAAGGAGTATGTTATCAATTCTAAGGTTCCTATCGTGAAAGACTATCTACCCGCGTCAGATGAAGTTCTACTCACTCTTAAAGCTCACCTCGAACAAGCAAGGAATCAAATGAAACAACAAGCTGACAAAAGAAGAAGTGACAAAGAATTTATGACAGGCGAGTGGGTGTTTGTTCGATTGCAGCCTTACAAGCAGAGTTATCTTAAAAATTACAAGAAACACAAATTGGATCCTAAGTTTTATGGACCCTATCAAATTCGAAAGGGAGTTGGACAAGTTGCTTATGCCCTCGATATTCCAAATAAAGGAAAATTGCATGACATTTTTCATGTTTCTTGTTTGAAGAAAAAACTAGGGCCTATCATCCATACACAAATAGAGTTGCCTCTTTTAAATGAAGAAGGAAGGTTAATTTTAATTCTTGAAGGCATCCTCAAATTACTAACCAAATTCCTATGTTCTAGAAGAATTAATGAGTATTTGATCAAATGGAAAAACCTACCTGAAGATGAAGCTACTTGGGAAGATGAGGTATTTAGATCCAAACATTCATCCTTGCCCATGCTTCTAGGATGAAGCTTTTCAAGGAGGGATGATTTGTAATATATATTTTTTATATATTATGTTTAAACTAATTAAAACATAAAGTCACACTCTTTTGCATAAAGAGACGTGACTTTACCCAATTGCGTGTATATATACACATTTTGTATACTAAATGTATCATCGAATAAAGAATATTATATGTTATTAAATGCATTTATTGTTGTATTTAGCTTCCATCATTCCAATGCTTCAAGAGTTGGATTGACAAGTGTTGTAGGTAGTGTGCCTTGGATAATTGTAGTCTATAAGAGAGTTGCGGGAAGTTGGTTATATTCCCTTGTTGTATCTTTGTAACATTCTTCATATCAATAAAGTTCAGGAATTTTCCTTGGGTGCCACCTATATATTTGTGTTGTGGTCTCTTTTTTATTATTGGATGTTACGTTTCCTTCCATTATTTTTAAAAACTAAATATTGATGAACATTGGCTAAGTATAAAGTGTTATTGGAATGCTTTTTAGGTCATAGTTGGATGTGTGCCTATTGTTAGAGAACTTGGTTGCACATCTAAAAAAATGTAGCTTAATGCATATTTATGGGCAAGCCTTAAGTGAAGAGGTGTAGTCTATTTGTAATAGTCATGGGTTAGTCAAGCCCTTGTGGCCAAGGAAAAACAATGTTGCACAACTTAGATCCATAAAATATGAAAAATTTCAGGGAAGACTCTTAGATCCATGAAAGGTGGTATCAGAGCACAACTTCTATAGGAAATTGGTTTTAAAACCTTGTTGGACACTCTTCACTATGTACCAAAAGGTTGAAGTAGTTGGTTAGGAGAGTGGTCTAACCTATTTGAAATAGATTTGTGATCTTTTCTTAGTAAAGAAGTTGATTGGGAAGGTAGGTTGCTCATGGAGGAAAAACTTAGTAGCACAAATGTTGGAACAACCTTTCTTCTAGCAATCATTTGGAATAGTGACAACAAACATTGGAAATCGAACAAAGGTGTAGGATGATTAAACAAATTTATTGTTGCAGGCTGTGGTCAATTTAGGAGTAGACTGAGCAAGTGTCTGACCATGCCTTAGAGTGCATTTTAGTGGAGTAAGTTGCACACAACATTCATGTACGATGCACTTTGAACCATCTTAGGTTTAAGAGCAATTGCACCTAGATGTTCCCCCATAGAGCTTCTGAAGATGGTGTTATATGGTACCCATTAGTAGTCCACTTCAAGCAAAGGGTAAACTTTGTTTCTTCTTGTTGTAGCTTAATTCATTTAATAGGTCATGTGTAGTTGGCTTCCGTGGCAAATAAAAAGGAGCAAACCTCCTTAGAGGAGCCTTTGCAAAGAATAGGCACCTTGGTTGGAAACCAAGGATGGAACTTAAATCATATTTGTTAAGTGGACTTGATTACCAATGGAAGAATGGTGTATACATTGGTGGATTCCAGTGCCTCACACAACTTCTTGAAGAAGGGGTTGGCAAGTGAGCTCATACTTGGAGTTGGATCTTGTAGTGCTTACATTAGTGATTTCTAAGGCTAAGGCAATAGATGGGGTTGCATCCACAATTCACATTCAGTTGGATAAATGGAAGTGCCATGCAGACTTTATAGTATTGCATATGGATAAACTTGAAGTCATCCTTGGGCAAGACTTCCTAAGGAGAACAAAGTTAGTTCTCATGTCATTTGCAGATAAGTTGGTGATATTTGATGGATGGGAGACTTATGTTGTGAGCATAATTGCAAGGAATCCAAATGGAAGGATGTGGATGGTATTTGCATTGATCATGAAGAGGGAAACTAGGCACCTAGAGTCTTAGATTTATGTTGTAGAATTGATTGGCGAAGTGGATGAGGATGGAGTGGGGAGGCTTGTTCTGAGGGCCTTGCCAATTTGTTGGACAAGTTTGCAGACTGGATGTGTGAGTCTTTGCCTAAAGTGTTCCTACCTAGGTGAACTATTAACCATAGTATTGAGCTTGAATCAGGGTTGCAACATCTAGCTAGGCCCCCCTATAGAATTTATGGACTTGAGTTGGAAGAGTTGAAGTGACATTTAACCAAGCTCATCGATGTTGCCTTTCAAAAGAAAAAGGACAGACCAGAATTAAGGATGTACATCATCTATTGTGCATTGAACAAGTAGACCATCAAAATATGGTATCCCTTACCTTTGGTAATGGATTTTTTTGACAAGTTGGGTAAGGAAAATGTTTCTTGAAGTTAGAATTGAAGCAAGGATACTACCAAGTGAGGATTGCAGAAGGAGATGAATCGAAGAAAACATGTGTGGCAAGGTATGGAAATTTTGAGTTTCTTATTATGCCTTTAGGGTTGTGCAATGCTCTTTCTACCTTTTGCACCTTAATGAATGATGGGTTCAAACCATTCTTGGACAAGTCAATGGTTGTTTATTTGGATGACACAACGAGAACATGGGAGACCATAAGAGGCTTTTGGAAAAAGTGTTTGAGGCACTGAGGTAGAATCAATTATACTTGAAGAACTCCAAGTGTGTCTTTGGGTAGACCAAAATTCTATTCTTAGTCCATTGAATTGGACAAGGATGCATCTGCATGGATCCTGTGAAGATAAGGGCAAATGAGGATTGGGAGGAAGCAAAGCATGATTAATGAGGTAAGGATTTTCCTTGGTTTGGATAACTACTAACATAGGTTTGTTGAAGGTTACTCTAAGATTTCGACACCACCCAATGACTTGTTAAAGAATAATAGACCATAGAATTGGACGAATACGTGTCGAGCACCATTATGCAAATTGAATACTAGACTTTTAATGACACCTATGTTAAAACTGATAGACTTTGAGCAGTCATTTGAAGTGAAAACAAATGCTTCAGACTTTTCCATTGGAGGATTTTTTTCACAAGAGGGTCATCCAATGGCTTATGAGAACATAAATATATAGGATCACGAATGGAGGACCATGTTCATGAAAAATAAAAGATAGTGATTGTCCATTGCCTGTAAGCATGGAGGGACTACTCATTGGGCAAGTCATTTTTTGTGATATGGGAAATGTGGAGACACGTTTACTTTACCACTCAATCAAAGTTGTCACCTAAGTAGGCATGGTGGAAAGACTTCTTGGCATAGATTGATTGAGTATTGACCAAGAAAATTGAACGTAGTAGTGAATTCCTTAAGAAAGAAGGTACAAGTTGTATCCTTAAAGGAGGATGAGTTTCCAATGCCTATGGGAAGTCAAACTTAGGTTTTATCAAAGAGGGATTACAAAAGGATCCCATAGCTTTGAACATCATGAAGCGAGTGAAAAAAGTAAAGACAAGGAAGTTTTGGATGGACAATGGATATTTGTACTTTGGTGATAGCATGTATGTGCCTAAGTTTTTTAAACCTTTGGAAGGAACTCTTTAAGGAGTGCCATGATTCACTTTGGGCATGCCATCCAAGACAACAAAGGACAATGGCATTGTTGGAACAAGGTTACTATCGAGAACACATGCAACAAGGCATGGAGGAGTATGTTCAAAGATGTCTTATGTGCCAACAAGACAAGGCAAACACTAGAATGAAGGTCAGTCCACTCCAACCTTTATAAGTGCCAAAGAGACCTTGGGAAAGTGTCTCGGTAGATTTCATCACTCAACCTCCTATTTCACAAGTTATTAATGGGATTTTGGTGGTGGTTGATCCATTTTTCAACTATGCAATCTCCATTCCAACAAAGGTGCCTTAGGCATCAAAGGATATTGTGAAGATGTTCTTTGAGAATGTTGTGAAATATTGGGGTCTCCCATTGAACATTGTGTCGGATAGAGATACAAGGTTCACGTGGTAGTTTTGGATAGAGTTGTTCAAAATTGTTGGGAACAAGTTGTTAATGAGTTTAAGTTATCATATGTAAATTGATGGGTAGACATAACAAATTAATGGCCTTTTGGAGGATTACCCGAGGCATTTTGTTCATGTAGACCAAGAAAACTGGTTAGAGTTGTTAGATGTAGCACAATTCAGTTCCAACATGTTGAAGAGTTCCACAACAAGGTATATTCCATTTGAGTTGGAAATTGGATAACAGACATTAGCACCCCACATAGTTATGCAAGGTTACTATGGGTGCAACCCATCAACCTTGGGTTCATTATTGGATGGCATGACATATTGGAGATGACTAGCATTCAATTCATGAATGCTCCTAGAAGGATGAAGTGTTGGGTAGATCATGGTAGAAGGTAGGCCAAGTTTCAAGTTAGTGACTTGGTATTACTTAAGTTGGGAAAAGAGTAGTTCAAGCCACAAAGTGACATGTCTAGTGCTTTTCTACGATGGTTTGATGGATCATTCAAAGTACTTAAGAAGATTGGAAATGTTGCTTACAAATTGGGCTTGCCTAAACACATGAGATCTCACCATCCAATTTTCCATATCAATTAATTGAAGCCTTATGGGATTTATGAAAGTGATCTTAGTATAACTATCCCATCTAGATCCTATGTGTTGATCACAAATAGACAAGAACTAGAAGTGGATGGGATAATAACACACAATACTACCCACTTTGACAATAATTAAAGGTAGGAGTACTTTGTCAACTAGAAAAACTAATGTGAAGAGGAGAATAGTTGGGAAATGAAAAAGGCATTGTGGCAGTATGAAGACAAGATCCAAGAGTTTGAGAAGAAAAATCTCAAAACACTTAGAAAACTATTGGTTGGACATTGCCAAGATGACAACAAGTTTAGTGGGGGAGGATGTAATGCATTTTCTTGCGGATGGAAATAGGAACCCCTTCTCGATCGGTTAAGGTAGGCACGAAAGGTTGTGAAAGTAGAATGCAAGTCTAGATGATGCTTTCCCTATCATTGGACAGAGTGGTGAACCATCCTAATTTTTCTTTATGCAAGATTGAGATGCCTTGGGAACACAAACAAGATATGTAAACTCAAGGGGATAAGCATTCCATAGTTGGCAGATATATTGCACATTGGGTCCACTTTGGACATGGAGTGGATTGTAAGGCACCTTACAAGAGAGGAAAGGCAAGAAATCATCCACTATATAAACAAGATGCCTCCTTTGTGAAAAGTCATTCAAGAAAAGAAGTCATCCATCCAAGGATGGACAAGGAGTTCTATGGTTGTGAAAATTTTGGGGTTAGTGTAGTAGACTACTTGGATGTTTGTTGAGTGAATTGTTTAAGAGATAGGAGCTATAGGAGGCAAGCCTATAAATGCTTCATGGTTTGGATTGACAAGTGCTGTAGGCAATGTGCCTTGGATTATTGTAGCATGTAAAAGAGCCGCATGTAGTTGGTTGTGCTCCCTTATATCTTTGTAACATTATTCATATCAATAAAGTTAAGGCATCCACCTTGGGTGTCGCCCATATATTTATGTTGTTGTCTCTTTGTGATTGTTGGATGTTATTGTTCCTTGCATTATTTTGAATGGATAATTATCAATGAAGATTGGATAATAATAAAAGTGTTGTTGGGATGCTTTAATGCCATGGTTGGATATGTGCCTATTGTTAGAGAACTTGGTTGTATTGAACTTGGTTGCATTGAACTTGGTTGCACATCTTACAAAAGTGTAGCTTAAGGTGTAGTTATGGGCAACCCTTAAGTGAAGAGGCATAGTCTGGTTGTGTTAGGAACAAGTTGGTCAAGACCTTGTGGCAGAGGCAAGGGAGTGTCCCATGACTGAGGATGACGAAACTCAAATTTATGGGAAAGACTATTAGGCTCATGACAAGGGGTATCTTGGGTCTACGATAAACATGTCTTTGAGTGGGAGATTTTCATAGTGAATCTTGTGTAAATAAAGTGGTGAGTAGTTCAAGAAAATAAATAGAGAAGTTTATCAGCTAGAGATTTGAATTATGGAAGCTAAATGTGGAATATATTCTTGTAGATAGAGAATAATATATCGTTGTGGGTCCAAGTACAAAACATACTAGTATGTCCAAAGAAGTCTGGACAAAGTTGGAAAGAAAGGAAATAAGTACAATTCAACTCTTCCTCTTAGATTCAGTGTTGTTAAATGTCTCTAGAGAAGACAATACAAAGAAGTTGTGGGAAAATTTAGAGAATTTTTATCAATCAAATTCCCTAGCAAACAAGTTGTTCCTTCGAAAGTAGTTCTATCATCTTAGGATGGAGGATGGTGATTGCATGATGAAGCATCTAAATTCCTTTAATACTTTGGTAAGTCAACTTGTCTCTATTGATATTAATATGGAGGAAGAAGATAAGCGTATTATCTCGTTGTGTTCTTTCCCCAACTCTTGGGATAATATGGTTGAAACAATTGGTGGTACTGCTCACTCCACATTCAAGTTTGAGGATGTAGTAGCATCCTTACTATCATAGGAAATGAGGAGAAAATCCACGGAGGCTGTGGCTAAGGATGTTTTATCTATATGATGCCAAGCCTAAGAGAGGACAAATAGGTCTTAAAGAGGAAAATATAATTTTCCAGGACAATCTACAAGGAAATGTTGGAAATGTGGTAAAGTTGGACATTGTAAGAAAGATTGTGGATCTAAGAATGTCAATAAAAGTGAGGGATTTGATGATGCCCCTTCCACACAAATCAATACCTATATGGAAGAAGGAGGTGATATTTACTTGGCATCTATAGGTACACATGGAGATCATGATGTATGGTTGGTCGACTTGGGTGCTTCATTCCATATGACTTCTCATAGGGAGTGGTTTTGTGCATATGAAAAATACAATGGAGGTGATGTTTTCTTAGGAGACAACTCAACAATGAAAATTGTAGGACATGGAAGGGTCAAGGTATTGCTCAAATATGGAAGGATTAGAATGCTCCTGGGGTTCTATACATTCCAAATTTTGCTAGGAACCCGATATTTGTAAGTAACACGGGTGATGGAGGCATGCATATTGTATTTGAAAAGGACACATGCAAGCTGTTTCGAGGAGCAATGGTGTTGATAAGGGGAGTTCAAATTGGAACTTTGTATAAGCCATTGGGAAGCATTATCAATGTTGGATGTAATATTTTTGTTGTTCATGAGGGTAGCGACGAAGAAGACATGACCCCTACTATCCCTACAATGTTATGGCATCAAAGACTAGGACATATTGGAGAGAATGGACTTTTATCATTACATGTTAAAGCTATGGTTGAGGGTATGTTTGATTGCTCTTTAGATTTCAATTTATGTGAACATTGTATATATGGTAAACAAAATCAATTGAGATTCCCATCTAGTGCTACAAAAGCAAAATGAATCTTGGAATTAATACACAATGATGAGTTTGGACCTATTCCTATTCCATCACTATGTAAATCTATGTATTATGTTTCAGTCGCAAATGATTTCTCGAGGAACACATGGGTATATTTCCTCTAAAATAAATATAATGTTTTCAGTAAATTTACAGAATTTAAGGCTCTTGTAGAGAACCAGACATAGAAGAAAATAAATATGTTGAGAATAGATAATGGTGGACAGTTATGTGGAAATGAGTTTGAGGAATTTTGTAAGAAGTGCAGAATAACAAGGAAAAATACTACTCCACACACACCTCAACAAAATGGAGATGCAAAAATAATGAACAATATGTTGATGGAAAAGGAAAGAAGTATGCTTAATGGTGTAGGGTTATCATAGGAATTATAGGTAGAGGTAGTGGATAGTGCATGTTACTTGGTAAATCGATCACCTACATCAGCTTTGGTTGACAAAACTCTGCATGAGGTATGGAATGGTAAAAAACTTTCTCTTAAACATCTTAGGGTTTTTGGTTGTGATGCTTATGTGCATGTTCCAAGGTAAAAAAAAGGAGTAATTTGGATAATAAAGTTGAAAAATGTATCTTTATTGGTTATAAAGATGGTATAAAAGGTTATAAACTTTGGAACTCAGTAACAAAGAATATTGTTTACAGTCAGGATGTTGTATTTATAGAGGCTAAAGTTGTTCCCAAACATTAATTCCAACCAAAGGAAGAAGAACTAGAGACAATAGAGTTTGAGTTAGAAGGTGAAGAAACTAACTCAACAAAAGAAGATGAACCATAAGAGGAAGAACAATAGAATCAAAGCTTAAGGAGATCAATTCAAGAAAGAAGGTGGTCAGAAAGGAATTCCCTGCCTAATTTCCATTCTAGTTTTGTTATTTCTATTACTGATGATGATCCTAGAATTGATAGAGAGGTAGTGGATTTAGAGGATAGTAAACTTTGGAAGAAGGCCATGGTTGAAGAAATGGATACCTTGGAGAAAAATGAGACTTTAGATCTAGTTGAGTTGTCAACTAGAAGAAAACCTAATGGTAGCAAATGGGTGTTTAGGAAGAAGTTGAATGTACAAGGTAAGGTAGAGAGGTATAAATCTCTCCTAGTATAGGTGGAGGGAATTGATTTAGTGAGATTTTTTCTTATGTTGCTAAATTAACTTCTATTTGATTTCTTGTGTCTCTTTCTGCTACTTTTTATATTGAAGTAGAGAAGATGGATGTGAAGACATCATTCCTACATGGGGATCTTGAAGAAGAAATATACATGAAACAACCATAAGATTTTGTAGTAAAGGGAAAGAAGGATTTGGTTTGCAAGATAAATAAGTCCCTATACGGATTAAAACGATCTCCAAGAATATGGTATCAAAAGTTTGATACTTACATATTGGGACTTGGTTTCTCAAGAAGAAAAGTGATCATTGTGTGTATTCCATGTAAGTTGGCGACCCTTTTATTACGTGGTCTTGTATTTTGATGATATGTTGTTGATCGGAAATGACATGGAAGTCATCAAGGATGTCAAAGCTCAAGGATATGAAAGATATTAGTACTGCAAATTTTATTTTGGGCATGTAAATTAAAATAGATTGGGAAAACATGAAACTTAGGATGAATTAGAAGAAATATGTCGAGACATTGTTGTAGAGGTTTAATTTGCAGGAATGCAAACCAGTAAAGATCCCTATTCATATAGGTGTGAATTTATTTTTGGATTAGTGTCCCAAGACACAAGAAGAGAGTAACACCCCTAGGTTGAACCCCAAATGTAAATGTAAGTATAAATGTATATATACACACATATAGATATACGTGCACATTTCATAGTGCAGCGCGCACATGTGAAAGTGTGTGAGGATGGCGCACCAAAGGAAGAGTGTGCACATTCTAGAGTCTTGCACACACTAAATTAAGTGCGCAGTTTTTAGGCCAGAGAGATTTTGTATATATGTTGTGTTTTAAGGTTGGTGAGAGTGGATGCAAAAGGCCAATGCGTTTGTATTGTAAATGTAGTCACCTTAATATTGTTAATATAATCACATCACTACGCGCAAACTCAACTTAGACAAAAAGAGACAGGGGGATAAACTCCACGGAAAAAGAGAAAGGGGAACCTTAAGTCAAGGGAATATTTTATTAATAATCCTTAAAGTTTAATTTATGGATATGCACTTATCCTAAGTTCCCGAGAGTAGGGAACGAGTCACCAAGTAGATAAAGTTATTTCTAAAGGTGACAAGTTTCAAGTTGAAGGCATGGAATATGTATTGTTGGACTTAGTGTAATTGGGGGTAAGGATCACTCATTTTTGGGGGATCATTTAGACTGATTTTATCTGCGAAGGAATATGTATTTTGCTGTAACTTATTGTAATTGCTTAACCCTGTGCTTGGGAAGGTGATCCAGATTTATGCAGGAACACAATGAAATATATAAATACACATAAACGCAGAGATGCAGCAGAAGTAAAACTTATTTTCATTAACAACAAATGACGGAAATATGCTTACAGACATAATGGAAATAAAATAGCTCAGGCGCTGGTAGCTTATCTCTGAGAAGAGATGTGGCAGCTACTGGCCTTTGAAATCCATGTTACAATGAGGCTCGAAGGCCTATATATTATTGAGAAACAATGGAAAACCCTAAACGTCCAAAAACCTAACCCTAGGAGATGAAACGCCAGAATATGGGCCCCATTGGGGTAAATTGGTACATCAATTTCCCAGGGTCATAACTTTGGCATACTATCTCTGTTTGACGCACATGATACATCGTTAGTAAGATCTATCCGAGGACTACACTGTTGACAATGAATATCGAGCCCGAAACAAACTCATATTCGTTGGAGCATTCATGCCCAAAAAACGTCGTTTAGGGCCTCAAAACGGCTCTGGAAGTTCATGACCCAAAAAACTGCTAAAAATAGTAAATTATGCTACAATTAAGGAAACTGAAAAAATGAAAGAAAAAATGGTGTGGGTCCAAGTGGAATAGGCGGGTGGCCACTAATATCCACCTAGATCAGAAGGCTTCTTTACTGTCGAAGAGGCAAGTTGTCAGGCCCATGAGCATTCTCTCCAGGTGAGAGTTTGTTGGAAATTGTTCCCTGGTACACTAGGCATTAGATACAGGGCTCTGAGACTTCCCATCTAGCTTGTTGTTGAAGCCYTGGAAGGGAAGTGGGGGAGCCGAAGGACTGTTGAGCACAGAAGGGGCACACTTCCTAGGGTGGGACATGCATGTGGGGAATGAGGGACTATAGGCTAGTTGCAGTAGTCAACACCTTGGACCRARTCTTTTGTTGAATATCAGATCTTAGCYTGGCRGTTGGAACCCTTTTTCCTATGGAGTTTAAGCCCCAACTCAGGGGTGACCTGTYGTTGAAAGATTATGAGTGATAGAGTCTATGGTTGGGAGGAACGTATAATTCMTGCACGTCGTTGGTAACTTTCATAAGAGATATGTGTCCTTCACATGCTTGTTTAATTACTGTGTGCTCTAATGTTTATATTTTAAAATGGGTTTATCTTTCTGTATGAAATTGCATCTAAATGTGTGGTTAGTTATGTGTAATGTTATTGCATAAATGTGTGTGTGTGTGTGTTTCTTATTCTTGTATGCTGCAAAATATGTGGGCATGGTAGTTATAAGTGTTTCATGTTAGCTACATGTATGATGAATCTATATATATTGTTGCACACTAGAAGTATGAAGGTTATTAAGTATTCATGTAATTTAAACTATGTGCTATGATTAGAAGATACCAAAGCATGGTATGATTCGTCGAGTGCACAGTGAAGTATTTTGCGCGCACAAATGTGATAGATTCTGCGTGCAACATTGGATTGATTGCACACACAATACTATTATGTGTGCAAAGTGTTTGCATGCACAACAATACATGTGTGTTCTGAAAGGCTAAGCGTGAAATAGATTTGTGACATTTATTCTGTTGCGATAATTGTATTAAAATAAGTATACTCATAGAGTGAGACTCAACATAGATTTGGGTGTAGTACCTTAAGGGTGTGCACAGCTAATCCGGTTTACTTGTAACATGGAGCATTATAAGTAGTATCCGCGCACTAGGAATTTTGAAGTAGCATTATCTAGTAGTGAGCTTGGGCTGCTACAAGGAATATCCTAGAGACATAAGTTGAGGTTGTAGTGATTTGGCCCAACATGGGAGGTTGGGGAACTTACATTATGGTATCATAGCAATTAGTTTAACACTGAACTTGTATGGGCCGGAGAGTAGCATGAAATAGATGTGTGTAATAAGTATTGGTGTTGCGTAGTGCAAATTTTATTTTACACGGAAAACCACTGGTGCACGATATGGAGTTGTGATGCACGCAAAAACAATGATGCACAAATGTGCACACTAGATTTTTTATGTTAAATATCATCTAAGGGAAAATAAAAGAAGGGATTTTGACAAATTTTGTATAACTCTCATAAAATTGTCGCATTAAATAGTCTAACAAATCTTATTGATTGCACTTTTTGCATAATTAACAACAATTAGTTCAGGGCAGGATCGAGACAGAGATTAAAAGCATGGCATGTGCATAGAGAACCTATAGTTAGGATGAAGAAATGGAAAGTTTGTATGCTGATATGGGTATTGAAGGTACAAAATCTATTGGACATAGGAAAGGCTTAGAAGAGAGCATGAACTTGGTAGAGACCATAAAAAGTTTTCAAAAGGACATCCAAAGTTATAAAGCTGGTAATGATAGCCTTATGAAAGTCAAGGAGCAACAAGAAGGCTTCAACATCAATTTGCTACAAATCTTGGACATAATTGAGAAAAACATGGATAAGGAGACATAGAAAAGTAGGTTAGGAAGACACAGATCTCATGATGAGGGAAGAAAAAAAAAAGTGTTGACAAGCATCTCCATCACTCTCCAAGATATTCAGTTGGGAGAGCACACAATAGTTAGGGCTCATCTCCTTTCAGAAAGCATAAGAGAAGCATCGGGGTGTATAAGCTACATGGAGAAATGAATAAGATCAAGCCTCCTACTTTTGATGGTGAGCATAAGAAGGATGAGGATGCAAAGACTTGGATGCTGGGTATGAGGAAATACTTCCAATTGCATAATTACTCCTCGCAGGTAGAAGGGTGAATTTCCATTTATCATCTCAAGGGGAAAGCATCAATGTGGTGGGATAAATATGTGCAAGTGCAACACATTGATGAGAAGAAGGTTACTTGGCAAGAATTCAAGCGATATTTTGAAAATAAATATTTAACCAAGCACTACTATGATAGGAAAATGAAGGAGTTCTTTGAACTCAAGATTGGGAACATGACCATAGATGAGTACGAAAGGATATTGAAATATGTTCCATTTATCAAGGACAAACAAGTGAAGATTCAAGGGTACCTGAGTGGGTTTCCATCAATTATTAGCGATAAGATACAATATGGTGATCCCAAGACATTGGAGGAAACTATAAGGAGAGCTAAATGTCTCTATGATCAAAAAAGGGGAAGATTGACTTTCCAAAAGGATTGGGAAGACAAGATAAAAAGCAAGGTGGAACAAAGGAATAAAGGGACAAAGCCACCATTTTTCAGAAATACCGCGCAAGGACAACCAACTTCCAAGGAGCCCATAATGACTAAGGAAATGGAAACCGGGCCAAGGAAACAACTAATGAAGTGTTTGGGTTGCGATGGAAACCATATGTTTATAGATTTCCCTCAAAGAGGCGAAAAAGAGAGGACTACACACAATGGACAACAAGCTGCGACAGTTGAAGACATGGGTAGAAGTGTACCTAGAATTTATGCATCCCTAGACAACAAGCAAGCTGAGTTTCAGTCGCACATGATCGAGGTGGAAGGTAAGATTAATGATCAACCCATTTATATTTTAATTGACTTAGGAGCCATTCATAGTTATCTAGATCCTAAAATGTTGGAAAGATTCAAATTGCTGAGAAGCAAGATTGGAAAACCTTGGTTGGTGCAGTTAGCTACAAAGGCAAAAAGGAAAATTAATGAGATGGTCAAGGCATGTCCACTGGAAATGAATGGAATGCTTACAAAATTTTATTTGAATATCATACCTTTGGGCTTGTATGATTGCCTCATTGGAATGGATTGGTTGGACCAACATTGCGTTGTTCTAGACTGTTATAATAATGAATTTACTTGCTTGGATGAGCAAGGAAATTTGAGAACAATTCAAGGCATTCAAAGAGCTGTGACTATCAGAGAAATTTCAGCCTTGCAATTGAAGAAAAGATACATGAAAGGATGTTAAGTATTTGCAACGCAATGGAGGAGGCACCCATGGATAAAGTGCCAAGTGTTGAAGACTGTGCAATACTGAAGGAATTCAAGGATATATTTAAATAAATATAGGGGTTGCCACAAAAAAGAGATATCGAATTCTCTATAAATATGATGTCGAGAGAAACTCTTATATCCAAGAATCCTCATAGGATGAGTACACCAGAGCTGAAGAAATTACATATGCAACTTGAAGATCTTCTGAAGAAGAGGTATATACACCCAAGTGTGTCACCTTGAGGTGCACCAGTTTTATTTGTGAAAAAGAAATATGGTACGTTGAGACTCTGCATTGACTTCAAGAAGTTGAACAAAGTAACAGTAAAGAACAAGTATCCTTTACCAAGGACATATGACTTGTTTGATCAGCTAAGGGGCACAAGGAGATTTTCCAATAATGATCTCAAATCTAGATATCACCAAGTGAGAATCAAAGAGGAAGACATAAGGAAGACTACCTTCAGAACAAGGTATGGCCATTACAAGTTCACAATGGTGCCATTTGGGTTGTCGAATGCACCAACTGTCTTCATGTGTTTAATGAATGGAGTTTTCATAGAGTACTTGAACAAGTTCGTCGTCTTTGGATGACATCTTTATTTACTCTAAATCCAAAGAAGAACATGAGCGACACTTGAAGATGGTGTTGCAGGTATTGAGGGAACATTATCTTTATGCAAACCTAAGCAAGTTCTCATTTTACCAAAGGAAGATTCATTATTTGGGTCATATAATTTTAGAGGAAGGAATAGTTGTGGACCCAAGGAAGATAAAATCCATTGAGGAATGGACAACACCAAGAAATGTCACATAAGTGATATCTTTCATGGGACTGGTAGGGTACTACAAAAGGTTTAGTGAAGGCTTCTCAAAGATTGCACATCCACTTACATCCCTGCAGAAGAGAGGTGTGTGATTTGAATGGACTCTAGATTGTGAAAGGAGTTTCCAACACTTGAAAATTTTGTTGACTAGTGCGCCAATACTAAGGATTACATATCTGGTTGTAGACTTCATTGTGTGCACGAATGCATGCAAGGAAGGACTTAGTGGAGTCTTGAGTCAGAATGGGTATATGGTATGTTATGAATTAAGAAAGCTAAAAGAGAAAGAAAGGCTCTATGCCACCCATGATTTAGAATTGGTAGCTATAGTACATGCTTTGAAGATGTGGAGGCACTATCTCATGGGTAAAATATTTCAGCTGAGAACAAACCATTGTGGTCTAAAAAATTTGTTTGGACAACCAAGTTTAAATGCCAGGCAAAGCAGGTGGTTAGAATTCCTTAGTGAGTATGACTTTGATATAAAGAATATCAAGGGTAAAGAGAATAATGTGGTTAATGCACTCAACATGAGAGTGCATGAGATGCATGCATGTACCGAACATATTTGAGAGACAAAATCATAGAGGCTACAAAGTCAGATCAACGTTATGAAGAATTAAGAGCAAAATTACAACGAGGTATTTTGCATCAAAAAATTGAATATTATGAGCTTAAAGAACATGTAATACTCATGTGTAGGCACAAAGTTTATGTGCCTGACTCACCAGAGACGAAAAATATAATATTGAAGGAATTGCATAATGTGACTTATGTCGGGCACCTTGGTTATCAAAAAACACTAGCATCTGTAAAGAAGCAATATTATTGGATAGGTATGAAAAAGGAGGTTGTTGATTTTATTGCTAGATGCCTTAAGTCTCAAAAGGTCAAAGCTAAGAACATACATCCAACTAGTTTGCTACAACCTTTTCCCATACCTGAGTGGAAGTGGGAAGTTATAATGATGGATTTTATAACTAAGCTACCCAGATCAACCAAGAAACATGATTCAATCATGGTGGTAGTGGATAAGCTCACTAAAGTTTCCCATTTTGTTCTAGTGAAGTCAACTTACAAGGAAACTGATATTGATGATATCTACATGAGAGAAATTGCTAAATTGCACAATGTGCCTAAGACAATTGTGTCTAACAGAGATCTCAAGTTCACTTCCAATTTTTGGAAGGGATTATTCAAAGGAATTGGGACAAGCCTAAAATTTAGCACAACATATCACCCAAAATCAGATGGACAAACATAGAGGGTAAATTAGGTAATAGAAGATATGCTAAGGATGTATGTGATGGACAAACCATCAAAATGGGAAGACTACTTGCATTTGGTAGAGTTCACTTACACCAATGGATATCAAGTATATTTAAATATGAGTCCATTTGAAGCACTATATGGTAGAAGGTGCAACACACATGTGAGTTGGGATAACCCAGCTGACTGTGTAATGGTTGGGCCAAATCTGCTATGGGAAATGGAAGAGAAGATGGTAAAAATAAAGAAAAATTTAAAAGCTTCCCAAGACAGAAAGAAAAGCTGCGTAGATAAAGGCTGAACTTTTAGAAAATTTAAAGTGGGTGACCATGTGTTACTAAAAGTGAAAGCAAGATGAAGTTCCTTGAAGTTGGGGAATTTCTCTAAGCTAGCAGCACGATATTGTGGGCCATTCGAAATACTAGAGAGGATTCGGCCTGTCACATATGTGTTGGCTCTACTTGCATCCTTGAATATTCATAATGTATTCCATGTTTCTTTACTTAAAAAGTATGTACCTAATGATAATAATGTCATTGATTGGAATGTGATTCAGGCAGAACAAGAGGGCGACTTTCGAATTCAACCAATGTACATATTGGATCAAAAAGTCAAGATGTTTTGGAATCATGCAGTAGGACTGGTAAAGGTCCAGTGGACCAGTTATAGTCCTAAGGATGCAACCTGGGAACATGAGGATGCTATGCGGGAAAAATATCTGCATCTCTTTGAACACTTTTGAAAGTTTTGAGTATACATGTGTATGTTATGCATTGAGGACAATGCATAAATAAGGGGGAGGGGAATTCAATCCCCCCAGGCTGATACCAAATGTAAATGTAAGTATAAATCTCTCTCTCTCTCTCTCTCTCTCTCTCTCTCTCTCTCTCTCTCTCTCTCTCTCTCTTTCACACACACACACACACACACATATATTTATATAAGCTGGTGAGCCATTGGTATCAATTCTTGGAATGTAATACCCCTAGGCCAAACCCAAATGTATATATATATATATATATACTCTCTCTCTCTCTCTCTCTCACACACACACACACACACACACATATTTATATAAGCTGGTGAGTTATTGGTATCAAGTCTTGGATTCAATTTTGTGTGCGCATTCCATAGTTGGTGATTGCGCAAGGTTTGTGCATCAATTAAAGAACGTGCACATTTCATAGTGTAGCGCACACCTGTGAAAGTGTGTGAGGACGGAGCACCAAAGGAAGGGTGCTCACATCCCAGATCCTTGTGCACACCAGATTTAGTGCACAATTTTGAGGCCAGAGAGCCTTTGTATATATGTTGTGTTTGAAGGCTGGTAAGCCTAGATGTAAAAGGCAAGTGTGCTTGTATTGTAAATGTAATCAACTCAAGATTGTTAATATAGTCAGATCACTACGCGTAGACTCAACTCATATTAAAATAGACAGGGGGCTAAACTCCAAGGAAAAGGAGAAAGCGGGAAGCTTAAGTCAAGGGAATATCTTATTAATATTTCTGAAAGTTTAATTAATGGATATGCACTTATCCTAAGTTCCCAAGGGTAGGGAACGATTCACCAAGTGGCTAAATATACTTCTGAAGGTGACAAGTGTTGAGTTGAAGGCATGCAATATATATTGTTGACCTTAGTGTAATTGGGGGCAAGGATCACTCATTTTCAGGGGATCATTCAAACAGATTTCCTCTGTGAAGGAATACGTATTTTGTTGTAACTTATTGTCATTGCTTAACCTTGTGCTTGGGAAAGATTTTTAATTGTCTAAGAGGAGGGTTATAAGGCATGTGAACATTCTCTCCGAGTGAGATTTTGCTGGGAATTGTTCCCTAGTGCACTAGGCATTAGATATAGGGCTTTGAGACTTTCTGTCCGACCTGTTGCTGAAGCCCTAGAAGGGAAGTGGGATAGTCGAAGGACTGCTAAGAAGAGAAGGGGCACACTTCCTGGGGTGGGACATGCATGTGGGGAGTGAGGTACTGTAGGATAGTTGCAACATTTGACACCTTTGACCAAGTCTTTTGATGAATATCATACCATAGTCTGGCGGTAGGAACCCTTTTTCCTATGGATTTTAAGCCCCATCTCGGGGGTAACCTATCGTTGAAATATTATGAGCGACTGAGTCTATGGTTGGGAGGAATGTCTGAGTCCTACATGTGGTTGGTAACTTTCATAAAAGATAAGTGCCCTTCATAGACTTGTTTGATTATTGTGTGCTCTAATGTTCATATTTTAAAATGGGTTTATCTTCTTGCATGAAATTGCATCTGAATGTTGTGGTTAGTTATGTGTAACATTACTGCATATGTGTGTGTGTGTGTGTTTCTTATTCTTGTATGATGTGACATATGTGGGCATGATAGTTATAAGTGTTTCCTGTTAGCTACATGTATGATGAATTTATATATATTGTTGCACACGAGAAGTATGACAATTATTAAATATTACTGCAAGTTTAACTTTGTGGTATGATTAGAGGATACCAAGACATGGTATGATTCGTCGAGTGTGTAGTGAAGAAGTCCATGCACAAAAAGGTGGTAGAATATGCATGCAACATTGGATTGATTGAACGCACAGTAGTATTATTTGTGCAGAGTGTTTGTGCACACAACAATATATGTGTGTTTTGAAAGGATAAGCGTGCAGTAGATTTGCAACATTTATTCTGTTGCGATAATTGTATTAAAATAAGTATACTAGTAGAGAGAGACTCAACACAAATCTAGGTGCAATACCTTAAGGTTGTGCACAGTTAATCTGGTCTACTTGTAGCAGGGAGCGTTATAAGTAGTGTTAGGAATTTTGATGTAGCATTATCTAGTAGTGAGCTTGGACTTCTACAAAGAATATCCTAGAGACAAAACTTGAGGTTGTAGTGACATGGCCCAACCTGGGAGGTTGGGGACGTTACAAAGATGTTGAGGACATATGTAAAAAGGATTTTCAGATATCTGTGTGGCACTTTAGATTACCAAGGAATACCTAGACCTCATATAGAGATAGATATGAAGGTATTTGTTGATGCATACTGGGCTAGAGATCTTAACAATAAAAGATCTACAAGTGGTTATGTCGTTAACCTATTTGGTGGAGAAATTAGTTGAATGATCAAGAGGTAGGCCATTGTTGCATTATCAACTATAGAAATTGAGTAAATGATAGACATTCATGGAATTAAGGAACCTATATGGTTGCAAAGTTTTTGTTCAGTTATTTATTTTGTTCAAAAAGAAGTGAGGATTCTCAAAGGAAATTTTTCTGGCTAAGAACCCTACTTATAAATCCAAGAGAAAGCATATTTGTTTGCAGTACCATTTTGTTAGAGACATGGTTAAACATAACAAAGTATTGTTGGAGAAGATTGTTACGTTGAATAATGGTGCAGATTCATTGATAAATTCTGTTAGTACTCAAAATTTCTCTTGATGTAGAGAATTAATGGGCATTGCTATCCCTAGAAACTAATTATATGAAAGCCTTCCCCTTGTTCCCATTTTTGTAAATAATACAACAAGTGGGAGAAACTTGGGCAAGTATTTTTCTCTTTGTACGTAGACTAGTTAGTCTCATCCCAGTGCAAACGAGGTCTAGGGGGCTCATCACCCCCTTGGCTAGAGGGGGGAGGGGGGGCGAGAGCCCCCAAAAGATTTTTTTGGGTCTATTTGTGTTTTTCCATCCAATTGTAAAATAATTTTGATTAAGTAATTAGGGTTGTAATGTAATGTGTATTGATAACTAGGGGTTTTGGATGCTATGGAATACCTAATATTGTATTGTAAATGGTGAAGTTAATACAATGAGATAAATAAAGGATCAACTCTCAGTTAGGTCGATTTTCCTATTTAAGGGTTTATAAGGAAAATCTTTATGTGTTGTATGTGTCTACCATTGTTATTTTACCTGTTTTAGATTTTATTAGTATTGATTTTCTTACATAGGTTTATCAAACTCTTTAAGACTCTCATCCAAAGTTTTCCATTCTCACATTAGGAGAGTTGTCAACCAAATACATCAATCAAAGAAAATACCAACTTTTAGTAACTAGTCCCTCTAAGAAAGGAAAGGGTTTATAGATTACCCAAATTTACAAATACTTTAGATCATAAAGGAGCGTTTAATCTTGATCATGGTACACATAGAGACAAGGGATGGGAACTTGAGTTCTTTCTAGGATTTTTCTCCTTGATGGGATCCCAAATAAATGTAATTCCTTAAAACAAATTTTTATGTATATTTCCTTTCCATAACTCTAATCACCCATTTGGCACATAGGGCTTGGAACCACATGTGTGTTTTCAAGATTTTTAATCCACCCTGATTTGTCAGGGTGTAGAACAATCCCCAACTAACCTTGTGGAAGCCTTTTGCATTTTAGTTTTTGAACCAAATAAAACTCCTTAAGGCTCTTTCCATCCTTTGATAGGCCTTTGTGGAGGGAACCTATCATGACAAGGATACATGTGTAACAATAAGAAACTTAGCACTATTGTATGGGATTTCAGCCTAGTGGTCAATTTTGAACAAGTCTGGGTGCAAATGATCATTTATTATAAAATTAAACTTAATGGTAAAAAGGATAAAGTAAGTTGGCAACCAAGATTATAATTTTTTTTAAGTCATCCTTGATATCCAAAGGCTAGGGTTTGTTTAATTTGTATTCAAAAACATGTGATAGACATTTTAATGATTGATCTCATGCTTAGTTAAGATTAGTATGGATAGTCTACAACTAAGGACAAATGAATTCATTCAAGTGGTTTGTTGGATGGACATATATTGTAGTATATTCTTGGACAATGAAGACACATTATAGAGTGTTTTTTTCGCTTGGTTGGTTCTTAGGTTCCCCACTATAAATTGTTGTGTCCTATGTTATCAATGTTAGTTTATTCTTTTGAACCAGATACGCTTAATAATAAATTATAATAAACAAATGCTTACTACTATGGTTATTCATTGTTCATTATTTTTGTCAAGACACTATTTCATTATGATATTACAATGGATATTGTTTATGATTATTAAAAGGGCATGTATTTGAGTAGGTCTGAGATTTGTATACATTATGCCTTGCTTAAGTATTTTTTAAGATTATGTTAAGTGTTTCCCTTAGTAATTGTGAGCATGTGAAAGGTGTTGGCAACTGAGTGTCCAACATTTTGGAGGGGGATTTGGACAAACTCATAGACATTTATTTTCTATTGAGTAATTTCTTAAGCATTTTGATTAAAATCATGGACATTTTATTTTGGTTTTTGGTATGTTATGATTTGAAATTTTGGAAAATAAGTTCTAGGGGGCATACCAAGGACAACGAGATGAGGCTATATATTCCCATCAATTATTGAAAGATCTAAAGGATAATGGGATTGAGAGGAAACACCACACATATGGGCATAAAAAACCAAGACACATCTATGAAGAGATTGGAGAGACTGGTGGACTAAACAAAGGACAAAGGTCAAATTAAGGGAAATACTAGGAAAAAAACATAAAGGACAATCGATGGTAAGCAACATAAATATGGTTTATTTCTTGTGCTTTGTCTTATTTTTGTATATACAAAGGTAGGGGAATCTATTGGAGTTGGTTGGAGATAAACTTTCCCATTATACATAATGGCTCACTAGGCAATGCAATAGGGGTTGAACATGTTGGACAAAGCTAGTTGTAAGATCCAAAGGAAAAAGGGAGTTCATTGAAAACTTTAGGAAGTAAACACTCTTCAATCGAAATCTAGGCACCAAACATGGTCTATTGATAAATCCAAAAACCAAACATTATATATTGAGAAATCTAGGCATCAAAGGTTATATGAGAGGCTTTACACAATAAAAAATAACCAAGAGAAGTTTGAACAAGGTAGACTCAAGTAGACATTGACCTTGAAGGAAAATAACAAGTAGACAATGTTGTTGGGAATCTAGAAAGTGATGCAAAGGAATATAATGAATAAAATAAACCATCAGGAAATCAGACCCCCATAGTTTTGATAGAAAATATTCTAAGCGATCTAAAGATGTAAGACAAAGACATGTTGTGGCTTATTGTAAGGACTTTGAATGAGATAATTCAAAATTAGAAGAGGATGTTATCATAACAAGACTTATAATCAAGGACACTTGAAGGACCCCAATAAGAGGATAAGAATAATCACATGAAAGGTAAAGTATTATTGATATTCATAATGGACAAGGATAAGGTTTAGTAATGGTTATGATCCTAATACCTTGTTTTCTTTGGTTATGACTAATTTTAGTATTCAAGTAGTTTGGGGGGAAAGGGACAAGATACAAGAAATTGGAAGGTACTCAAGCAACATATGGTAGGAAATGGAGGTATGGGTGAATGACAAAGTTTCTCAATTGAGGACTCTTTGAGGACTTTGAGAATAGGATGAAACCCTAAAAAGACATTATAAGCTAAGGTAACAAAAAAATATTTTTGATTTTCTTCTAATTTAGTGTTGAAATGATTATAGAAGGACAAGGGGAGGAGGGGGGAATCTAGGAATCTCATTGAGCTAAGACATAATACAACTATAAAAAAATGAAACAAATGTAGTGTTCTTGAAGAATTATGATATGAAAAAATAGAATTACTTTGATTAATGGACAAACAACACTCAAGAGAGAAAGAGAATAGGGAATCGAGTATCATAGATTATATTTATCATATCCAAGACTTGATTGGATGATGGAAAAGACACTTGATGATATTTTAAACTATAAAATAGACAAAATTTGGGTAAACCATAATATTCACACATGAAAAGGAAGCACAAGGTTGATCACGTGGATGATGGAAAGAGGCAACAAGAATAAAAATGGATAGACTTGTAACACATCCAACCCCCTAAGTACTTTGTAAGGGATGGGGTATTAAAATTTTTGCTTTCCTTCAACCTTCTCCAAACCTCCTCATGAAGATAACATCATCTTCTACTCGTCGAAACCTTTTCGATGGCTGTAAGTTTTCTCAAAATGGAGCTCTAAATAAAAAGTTATGGCTTCTTAAATTTGTAAAGAATTCCTCCATTATAATACCACGTGGCTCCAAATCACCCATATCCATCCAATGTGGCACTACCATTTTGTGACATGTCATCCTCTTGAGTGGACATGGCAACTAGTGTGTACATTTTCGTGGCACCTGCCACCTAAGTCATCGGACCCTCGGTTTATCGGATCTCAGAACCATAGCCATTCTCATTTTACATATTCCTTGAAAGGCTCGGTCTGACATGAGTTGGCACCTAGGGCATAGGGTCTTGTCATATAACACCACCTTTTAATGGTACATTTGTTAGGTGATGTAATTCAACGTCATGTCGGGTCATCGTACCATCGACCCACCGGGAGGTCCCAATAAACCTTATTCCTCGATGTCTGATCTAGTATGTGATGGTGCCCTAGACACATGGTCCTATCATGCACCTCCAATCGTTATCCAATGAAAATGTGACTCGTAGACACCAACATCAAACCACTATACCCTCTAACTTCTCCGGGCATTGAATCTCTCCAGCAGTCGGGGGTCCGATTGACCCATCTTGAATGATATCAACGGTGGGGATCCATCCCCCCTAGATCCAATGGTCGGGATCTTAGTACTCTATTCCAAGGGTACTCGCCTGCGGTTAGGACCACACTCGAACGCTCAATGAATCCCTTACTGACACATGGAATGACACGTGTAATGACATGTGGCACTCATACCACTTGACACATGGAACTCATTTTCCTTACAGATCCTTGTCCAATTTGGCCAAATCTGTGTGACACATGGCTCCACTATCGAGCGACACATGGTCATCCCTTGTCGTGACATGTTGACCACTTGTTGAGTGACATGTCACCACCGAGCATTGAGACTGTTCCGGGTGAGGTTTAAGCTTGAGAACTCTTGGTGTCAGGGATTATGAAGTAATTACTTAAAACTAATCTCATGATTACAAGATCTATATATTAATATTACCCCAAGATTACGACCATTGCTCTATACTACGAGATCTATGATCCAATCAATGGTTGGTAATACGCCACCCTGCTGGAATTTTCCCTACCAAGATCTACGGTGGAGATTAATCCACCTATAAATTTGACGACTCAGAACTATCGTACCCTTCACGGGGTTGCAATCTAATGAGGGTCCACCCATTGCTCATTAATCTTCCAGGTAATGACAAGTGTCACCCTTTAGATGCACCAACTTCCACCCTAGCACACGAACCAATACTTGCTTGACACGTGGACGAGTCTCTGAGTGACACGTTGTACCGGATGTCGGGATATCGAAACTTCCCAATGTAGTGTGAACCTCGAGAGATCATGGTATCAGGATTATAAGATGGTTAATTATATTAATCGCCATGCTTAAATGATGTGTAATTAATACAATTACATAATTATCCACCACGAAGCAGTTGCAGAGATCTATGACCCAAATTACTCGACCTGCAGACCCAACAACTATAACTTAAAGTGCCTTCCCAATGAGCTTAGCTCTTTGTGGCCACATCTAGGTCCTTCTATGACTTATATGGTGACAAGTGTCACCTCTGTGACCCCTATGTCAACTCCCTCTTGATCTTATGCCATAGATCGCCGATTGTGGTATGTCTCTATGTTAATCCAACAATTGCGATTAGAGACCCATTTAAGGGTTTAAACTCTTATTCATGGAGAGGGATAAGAGTGGAACCAAGGGTTGGTACCTTGCCACCGGACATCAAACCAATGGCTCATTGATGTATATTGATATTGGGATTAACCTCTAGGTCCTGAGATCTGATTGACCCCACTTGTCTACGATCAACGGTCACGATCACTCTGAAATATTATATGATGGATCCAATGGTGGAGATGACTCTTTGTAGTTCCACTCGTCGAAGTTTTCCAACATCCTTTTCCTAGAATGATCTGATGTCTACGTGCTCTGACCAACGATGAATATCCTATGACTTCGACTCCGATAAACAACCACTATCACTCCTTGGATCCTTTCCATCAGAGTACCATATCTCAAGCTACTCTGATGTATCTACTGCGATCAACGACTCAAATCATTTGACGCCCATCTTGATGGATCCAATGGTTGACAATGGTCGTGATCCTCAACAATCCCTCGAATGTGAGGACCCCCGACCAATAGACATGATTGATTCGTTGTGCCACAATTGAAAACTCTAATTCTTTCAGGGAAGACACAAGATTTCATAGTTTCAATAGCCCTCTTCAGGACTTAGCTAAATTCAAGTCTTCCTTAGATAATTTCTAAGGATTACCAAGCCTTCAAGATTATCTGCAATCCTTCTCTACCAACTAATTCCTTTCTCATCACTAAATGAGTAATGATTCATGCCATGTGAGCTAACCATACCTAAACTAGGGCATTCTCATCTAGTGTTGGCTATGCTACACCCAGTTTCCTAGTTATGTAACCATTGAATTAAATGGAAACTCTACATATGAACATAAATTTATAGAATACCAACAATATATGCCCAAGTATCATTACCATGACTAATATCCTTATAAAAAACACATAAAAATTTACATAGACTCAACATATACACAAAAAGTACAGTTCCAAGCAATTCTAACAACATATGCACACAAGCATAGTTACAACCGCAATTATTACTGTCTGTAACATATACTTACCATATCTGAAAAATCCTTGCAACAAATATTCAAGGATAATTACAATAGTAAAAACCCATGACAACAGTCACATATCACAACTTTTGTACAAGTTTAACAACATGTATTCTAAGTATAATTAACAAAACAAATACCCATAATAGAAGCACATGAACATTTGCTCATTAAGCATCCAACACATGATTACATAAAAATTCTTACAATAATTTAAACAGACACATGGTGGGCACTTATTTGATGTGAGCCATCGATTACATACAGACCTACAACTTTCTTCCCAACCTTAGACTCTATTGTCCACAAACTAGAATCAGGTCACCCTCGAGCTAGGCCTTAAACTCCACTTAGAAAGGAAATCCTATCCAGGCAAGGTCTCTTAACAACAATGCTCAGATTTCAGGTGCCAAGTTTAACAACCAACCTACAATATCTCTTTCCCCACATGCCTTTCCCACCCAAGAAGTGTGCCCCATTGACTACCCCACTTCCATTTTGGGCTTCAACAATAGGCTGAAAATGAAGTCTTAGAGTCCTATAACTGTAACTTGGCACCTTGGGAATCAAATTCTCGACAATTATCTCACATGGAGAAAATGCAGACGGTATTGAAAACCTGCTTCTTCAATAACACTTCTCTCACATGGAGAGAAACGCACACGGGCCTGACAACCCGCTTCTTCAACTTAATTCCCAGCAAGTCCCGCTTCAAGTATCCTCAAGAAAAACGGAGATGGAAACCAATACCTATAGTATGTAATTATTATTGGAGCTATTTGAAGAAAATGTAAGTCAAATAATGTCATAATACAACATCATTATCCACTACCTTGGGTGACCTGCTCTCATAGGTTATAGACTACATTCATAGATCATGAGAAGATGAGATTCTACATCTCCAACTCTAGTACCATGAATGAAGTCATCATCCATTTCCACCTCCCACTCTACTAGTATTAAGTGGGAGGTCATGTCATGTTCCACTTCCACTTCCCATTCCACTAGAATCAAGTGGGAAGTGATGTCATGTCCCACTTCCACCTCTAATCCAACTATGGAGTGGAATATTAGATTTCTTCCATTGATCTCCCTTCAACATCAATTGACAAGATTACTTTGGGAAGCTCTCATTCAATTATATTGAGGAGGGCGTCTTTTCCACAATTTTAGCCATCTTTATATTTATTGAGTTTTGTTGTTGCTACTTTTTCTCTTGGGTTTCCCACTTTACACCCATTTTTGCAAGTAGAAGGAGATGTTTCCAGCTGAAGAGAGAGAAATTGAGGAAGGAACATTTGAAGAAATTGAATCTCCCCATCTTCTCATGTCATTTTTATTTCACTAGAATACTACTATGATGTTTTCAAGTTCCCTTGGAAATTGAGGAAAGTAGAAGGAGATGTTAATATTAAATAGACATGAATAAAATAGTGGAAGGGATGATTTATTTATATCAATGAGGGCTCCCAAAGAAATCATGACTATTGGCATTAAATGGAGACCATGGATATAGATAGACGATTCCAATCCATGGTGCAATGAGAGGTGGAATTGGAACATGACATCACTTCCCCCTTGAGGTTAGTGGAATGGTAGGTGGGAACCATTAGTGGAACAAGAATATGATCCAGGTGGAAATTGGTGCCTGCCCACCTATTCCACTGGCTCAACATACAATTAAGTTGTTGCTCATGGAATTATTAGCGAAACAGAGGAACGAGATGATGGATACTTTTCCTCAAATCCTTTAGCAGTTGTCGACAAAAACATATGCATCTTCGTCAAGCGGCCACTTTGGAGGCACCGCCCCCTTCAAGGTACAAGTTAATTTTTATATTTCCATATTTGAAGGTCATATAGATGCAAATTTTTTGGAAAAGTGGTTAAATTACTAGAAGGTTATTTCTCTGTCCACAATTTTTCCAATAGGAAAAATATCACATTTTCTCTCTTTAAGGTGGTCACCCATGTCAAACATTGGTGGGAGACTTACTGTGAGAAAAACTCCACAGAGGAGTCTGGAATATTTGGGGCCGAGCCCACTTGGGACTCTTTTATGGATGTCATCAAGGAGCAATATTACCCTATTGGAAATTACAACGATTAGCACACAAGACATACCACACTTTGTCAGGAGAGGGACCAAACAATGTCAGTGTTCACAAATACCTTCCATACCTTGTGCACCAAGCTAGGTATCAAAGACTCCAAGCAACATGTGGTTCTAAATACCATGGTGCCCTACACAGGTACAATCAAACAATAATGGAGTTTCTAGACATCTCATCGCTGGGAGCCGCTTATCGATATGCTATCAAAATTGAGCAAAATTTTAAGTAGAGGAATAAGCGGGAGCTTGGATGTGTGAATGCATCACAACAAGAAGCAAGGAAAAGGAAACCCCAACACACACAAAAAAGGACAAAGGATGGACAACCACATGACAACCAATCTAAGACGCAAATAAAGAAAGGTAATGGGAAGATGAAGAAAGACACTCAGAAGTGGTGTGAATTCCACAAAATACCCTGGCACAACACCGATGAATGTCGCTCAAAGTATTTATTGGTGGCCGAAATGAAATCCCTTAGATTGAAATCTAGGCTCTGACTTTGATTCAGAGCCAGAAAAGGTGAATCCGATCATTGATGCAGAACCTAGTGCCACAATCACTACCACCAAGATCCAACCAAATGAACTAGAAGAGCCAGAGGAATGTGAGCACCTTTTTCACTCACATATGTGGGTGAAGGGTGCTATGCTACATTTCAATGTTTATAATGGAATCCAAAAGAACCTCGTATCCGAAAATGTCATGAAGTGGTTGGAGTTGTTGATGACACCACATCCGTAGCTATATAACAACAAGTAGCTCATCCAAGGATGGGATCTCTTTGTCAACCAACAATGCCTCCTACCCTATGGCATCAATCCCTTCAAGGATGAGGTATTGTGTGATGTTGTCCCACTTGAAGTTTGTGATGTTCTTTTAGGCTAGACACATATGTGGAAACATCATGTTGTATATGAGTCTAGACCTTGTAGTGTCATTGTTACTGTGGGCATACAATTGTACAGAATCCCAAAGGTAGCTCCACCTACCGAAATTTCTCTCGTCTCAGCTAAGCAATGCAGGAAGGTCATCTCCTAGATTGGAAATTTTTCCTCTTCATGATTCACTCTCAGAATGAATGGAAGGTCGTACCCATGGAATTTTCACAAGACTCCTCTATGCAACAAAAGCAAGTGGAAAAAATCGTGGAAGAATATCAGGACATATTCATCTCACCTACTGGGGTGCCTTTGCGCCATCAGATCAAGCATTCAATTTACCTAACTCCTAGACTTCCTTTTCCTAATGGGCAAGTGTATTGACACTCTCTCCTGGAAAATGAGAAAATCAAGCGCCAAATCTAAGAGCTTCTCCAAAAAGGGAACATTCAACCAAGATCCTCACCCTACAGAAGCTCAATCGTGCTTGTACAGAAGAAATATGGGACATGGGGACTTTGTGTTGATTATAGAGCTCTGAAAAAAATCACAGTCAGGAACATGTACCCAATTCCCTGAATTGATGACGTTCTTGACCAGTTCAAGGGGGCCAAGAACTTTATTAAGATTGATCTAAAGTACAACTATCACTTGGTTCCCATAGAACAAATTGATGTATGGAACACTGATTTCAATTCTAAAGAAGGTATTTTGGAGTGGTTGGTCATGACATTTAGCTTGATAAATGCCCCAACCACCTTCATGAGTTTGATGGATGACATCTTACATCCCTTCACCAATTCCTTTGTGGTTGTATATCTGGATGACATCATCGTCTTCAACAATAGTTGGGCAGAACATGTTATAAAAATAGGATTACATAGCAATAAAATAAAACAAATGTTGATCCAGGTGGATATCGGTGGCCACCCACCTTTTCCAACTGGCTCAAAACAATTTTCTGGCAATTTTGATAATTTACTATTTTTAGCAGTTTTTCACTTCCAGAGTTGTTTTGAGGTCCTAAACGATGAAATTCAATATTTCCCCGAAAATTAATCTCCTAGACGATATCTTTCCAACGAGCTATCATACACTTAAAATGGAGATCGTATGCAAAAGTTACGACCCCGGGAAGTTGATGTACTAGCTTACCCAAATGGGGCCCACATGACTTTTGGCGCTTCATCTCCTAGGGTTAGGTTTTTGGATGTCTAGGGTTTTTAGAATTCCTGTTTATTGTAAAAAGGCCTTTAGATCCTCATTGTAATCATCTTCTTGCGAATGAGCGCAACCGTCACATCTCTTCTCAGAGATAAGCCACCACCATTCCAACAAGCTTGCTTCCACTGCATTTTACAGTTTCAGCTTATTTCCTTGTTGAATAAAAAACCAGTTTTACTGTACCTCTGTTATTTTGTGTTAAGCACCTATTAATAATCTGTAGTCATTTTGTTCTACTCATAAAATCTAGATCAGTGGTATCAAAGCGATCTTCTCCTTATTGACTTAATGCATGTCCCCAACGAGGTCGGAGTAAAAAGAGTTGGGTCTCGAGCTTGTTTCTTTTGAGGACAAAATCTCTTGCACACCCAAGCGACCTCTCATGGTATGAGAAAAGAAAGATGACGGGACAAGAGATCCTTTCAAACTGTTGATTGAGGAATCCCTCAAGCAACAAAGGAACGAGATGATGGATAGTTTCACGCAAATCCTTCGGTGGCTACCAACAGGCGACGCATCTTCTTTGAGCGGAGGCGCTGCCCCCTTCAAGGTACAAATAAACTTCGATATTCCTATATTTGAAGGTCATATAGACGCAGATGATGTAGACAAGTGGTTGAATCTATTAGAAGGGTATTTTTCTATCCATAACTTTTTGAATAGAGAAAAGATTACTTTTGCACTCCTCAAAGCCGTTCCCCATATCAAAGATTGGCAGGAAACTTTCTGTGAGAAAAAGGAAACAGAAGAACCCTCATTATTTACAGTCATGGCCACCTGGGAATCCTTCAGGGATGCTATTAAGGAACAATACTACCCTGTCGGAAGTTATGATGACTTGTATACCAAATGAACCACACTGCGGAAAGAAAGAGACCAAGCAGTGTTGAATTTCACAAATATCTTCCTAACCTTGTGCACCAAGCTGGGTATCAAATATTCAGAGTGAAATCTGGTGCTCAAGTATCGTGGTGCTCTACATAGATACATCCAGACCGAAATATAATTTTTAGACATCTCATCCTTGGGCGTGGCCTACCGATATGCCGTCAAAATCGAGCAGAAGCTCAAACAAAAGATGCTGCAATTTGGGCCTGGGAACCCCTCACAACAAAAGCCAGGAAAGGGCAGACCAAGCCAAGAAGGACACCACAAAGACAAAGAAAGATACTAGGAAGTGGTGCGACTTCCACAAGAGCCCTTGGCATAACACTGCTGACTATCGCTCAAAGCAGTCGCTGATGGCTGAAGTGAAAGCCTCTGAATCAGATGCGGGTTTTGACTCTGAGCCAGAACCAGAAGGGGGAAGACAGATCATTGATGCAGAACCCAGTGCCACCATTTCTACCACCAAGCTCTAGCCTGGTGAACCAGATGAGACAGAAGAAGGAGAGCGCCTCTTCCATTCACAGATGTGGGTAAAAGGCACCCCGCTGCACTTCATCGTTGATAGTGGTAGCCAGAAGAACCTCATCTCAGTAGAGGTCGTCAAGCGGTTGGCCCTACTGACAACGCCGCACCCAAAACCCTACACCATTGGATGGATCCGCCAAGGAAGCGATCTCCGCGTCAGCCAACAGTGTCGACTGTCGTACGACATCAAGCCCTTCAAAGACGAGGTATTGTGTGATGTTTCTCCTCTCAAAGTTTGTGATGTTCTTTTGGGCCAACCTTATTTATGGAAATGTCATGTTGTGTATGAGTCTAGGCCTCATAGTGTTATTATTACTTTGAACAAGAAATTGTACAGGATACCCAAGGCAGTCCCACCTAGTGCTATTTCCTTGATCTCTGCTAAGCAATGCAGGAAAGTCATCTCTTAGAAGGGGAATTTTGTCTTCTTCATGATTCGCTCTCAAAATAAGCGAAAGATCATAGCCATGTCCAGGGTCTTTGTGGCTGACCTCTCCACACAACAGAAGCAAGTAGATAAGGTCATGGAACAATACTTAGATATCTTCTCCTCACCTACCGGGGTACCTCTGCACTGCTAGGTCAAGCACCCCATCGATCTGACCCCTGGTGCACTGCTTCCCAATGGGCCAGTCTATCGCTGCTCTCTATTAGAGAATGAGGAGATCAAGCAACAAATCCAAGATCTGCTCCACAAGGGGCACATCTGTACTAGCTCATCACCTTGCGGGAGCCCAATCATGCTGGTACAGAAGAAAGATGGAACCTGGTGACTCTGCATTGATTACCAAGCTCTGAATAAAATCACAGTCAGAAACTGATACCCAATTCCTCGAATCGACGACCTCCTTGATCAACTCACGGGGGCCAAATAATTCAGTAAGATTGATCTGAAGTCTGGCTACCACCAGGTCCCGATAGAATAGACAGATGTATGGAAGACTACCTTCAAGTCAAAGGAAGGCCTTTTTGAATGGTTGGTCATGCCCTTTGGTTTGACAAATTCTCCAGCCACTTTCATGAGGACGATGGATGATATCCTGTGACCATTCACCAATAATTTTGTAGTGGTGTATCTGGATGACATTCTCATTTACAACAAGACTTGGGTTGAACACTTGCAACATATTCAGCAGGTTCTGCACACCCTGCGG
>ML786210.1:128365-147016 GCA_009831015.1 Picea engelmannii | reverse complement strand
CGTAAAATGAGCATTAAGTACAGGATAAGCCCATTTAATAGAAATAAATGTATGGATAAGGTTTGGTGAGGAGTAAAGGTGCGAGGGCGGTGAAGGAGGCATAAGGGAAGGAGGAGGATTCATTTTTGGGGATTATTCATTTTTGGAGGGATTGAGTCATGCATTCGACAGGAGAGTGATATTTTTGAAAATTTAGTAAATTTCAAATTACTGTTCCATTTTATTTTCTGGTAGTTTAATTGAAATCTCGGGTCCCTACACAGATGAGACAGAAGAAGGAGAGCGCCTCTTCCATTCACAGATGTGGGTAAAAGGCACCCCGCTGCACTTCATCGTTGATAGTGGTAGCCAGAAGAACCTCATCTCAGTAGAGGTCGTCAAGCGGTTGGACCTGCCGACAACGCCGTACCCAAAACCCTACACCATTGGATGGATCCGCCAAGGAAGCGATCTCCGCGTCAGCCAATAGTGTCGACTGTCGTATGACATCAAGCCCTTCAAAGATGAGGTATTGTGTGATGTTTCTCCTCTCAAAGTTTGTGATGTTCTTTTGGGCCAACCTTATTTATGGAAATGTCATGTTGTGTATGAGTCTAGGCCTCATAGTGTTATTATTACTTTGAACAAGAAATTGTATAGGATACCCAAGGCAATCCCACCTAGTGCTATTTCCTTGATCTCTGCT
Organism: Picea engelmannii; assembly: GCA_009831015.1. Taxonomy (NCBI): domain Eukaryota; kingdom Viridiplantae; phylum Streptophyta; class Pinopsida; order Pinales; family Pinaceae; genus Picea; species Picea engelmannii. Next base: position 146,331 of record ML786210.1, on the reverse strand, counting down.
AAGCAATGCAGGAAAGTCATCTCTTAGAAGGGGAATTTTGTCTTCTTCATGATTTGCTCTCAAAATAAGCGAAAGATCATAGCCACGTCCAGGGTCTTTGTGGTTGACCTCTCCACACAACAGAAGCAAGTAGATAAGGTCATGGAACAATACTTAGATATATTCTCCTCACCTACCGGGGTACCTCTACACTGCTAGGTCAAGCACCCCATCGATCTGACCCCTGGTGCACCGCTGCCCAATGGGCCAGTCTATGGTCGCTCTCTATTAGAGAATGAGGAGATCAAGCAACAAATCCAAGATCTGCTCCACAAGGGGCACATCTGTCCTAGCTCATCACCTTGCGGGAGCCCAATCATGCTGGTACAGAAGAAAGATGGAACCTGGTGACTCTGCATTGATTACCAAGCTCTGAATAAAATCACAGTCAGAAACTGATACCCAATTCCTCGAATCGACGACCTCCTTGATCAACTCACGGGGGCCAAATAATTCAGTAAGATTGATCTGAAGTCTGGCTACCACCAGGTCCCGATAGAATAGACAGATGTATGGAAGACTACCTTCAAGTCAAAGGAAGGCCTTTTTGAATGGTTGGTCATGCCCTTTGGTTTGACAAATTCTCCAGCCACTTTCATGAGGACGATGGATGATATCCTGTGACCATTCACCAATAATTTTGTAGTGGTGTATCTGGATGACATTCTCATTTACAACAAGACTTGGGTTGAACACTTGCAACATATTCAGCAGGTTCTGCACACCCTGCGGTAGCATAAGCTATACACCAACTTGAAAAAATGCTCCTTTGTTATGGACAAGGTCCATTATCTGGGCTACATCGTTGATCAACATGGCGTACATGTGGATCCAACCAAGATCCAAGTCATCTGTGACTGGCCAGCCCCAACCACACTCACTGAGCTTCGGAGCTTCTTGGGCCTTGCCAGTTTCTATCGCAGGTTCATGTTGGGATTATTCCATATTGCATGGGCCCTCAGCCAAATAACCAAGGGTGGTTGTAAGGAAAAATTTGCATGGGGCTGGTCCAAAAAATAAACGTTCGATGATTTGAAGCAACACTTGTGCTCAGCCCTAATACTTTCACTACCAGACCTGCAACAACCCTTTGAGGTTGAGCTAGATGCTTCAGACTATGTTGTGGGTGCCGTTCTCACTCAGCACGGTCACCCTGTGGCCTATCATAGTGAGACACTATCAGATGTTGTCCGTAAGTACCCTACTTACGACAAAGAAATGTAATCCATTGTGCAAACCTACCTCCAGTGGAGACATTACATTCTTGGGAAGGAGACAGTCATCCAAACTGATCATAAGCCACTGCAGTTCATGTAGACACAAGGAAAATTGTAGAATGACCGCCATCAAAAGTGGTCCACATACTTGTAGCAATTCCACCTCAACATCAAGTATAAAACAAGAAGCACCAATCGCGCCGTTGATTGCCTCAGCAGACCACCAATCGCGACACTCACCATGGTGCTAGACTCTTGTGGCCATGAGACCTATGGATGGCCCCAACTCTATGAGACAGACTCGGACTTCGCCACCACCTACCAAATGTTCGGTGCAAACATAGTTGTCGATAATTTCCATCTTCAGGATGGGTTGTTGTGTCGTTTGGGCCATATCTGTGTTCCATAAAGCGAGCGAGTGAAGCTTATCTGGGAAGCCCACTATAGTTGGGTGGCAGGACACTTCGGCGTCAAAAAAGACAGTGGCAATGCTACAAAAACATTTCTACTAGCCGAAACTTCGACAAGAGGTTAACAAGTATATCAGGTCCTGCACTGCCTGTGCTATTGCCAAACTGACCACTAAGAAACAGGGCCTGTACACCCCTCTTCCTACTTCTGACAAGCCATGGGAATCCATCTCAATGGACTACATGTCTGGACTCCCATCCACCAAGTGGGGAAATGACTGTGTTTTTGTGGTTGTTGATCGCTTTTCTAAGATAGCGATTCTGGTTGCTTGCAACAAGAACATCACAATAGAGGCCATTGCCAAGCTCTTCTTTGAACGATTCTAGGTACATTTTGGAATCCCACAAACCATTGTCTCATATCAGGACAGTCGATTTCTCAGCACATTCTAGTCGAGCCTCTGGTCGCTGCTGGACACCAAGCTCACCAAATCCACGACCTTCCACCCCAAGACAGATGGCCAAACCGAGGTCGTAAATCGAATGATTGTGCATATCCTTCACATGTATAATTCAAAGCACCCTCAGACATGGTATGACAACCTTCCCTATGTCCAACATATCTACAACCGAGCTCTGCATAGCTCAACCGGATGCAACCCCTTTCAAGTGGGGTTGGGATTCCAACCATTGGGTCCCATAGATGTTGCACTCCCCTTTGTGGTCACCTCGACCAAATCATCACTTGATCCAGCTGAAACTGACAAAGCCACCCGGTTCATTGAGTGGATCCATCACATCTGCCAATAGGTTTAGGATATCCTACATAAGTCCAATAACAAGTACAAGCAACGCCATGATCAACATCTAGTGCCACATAAGTTTCAACTGGGCGACAAAGTTTGGTTGCACTTGCAGAAATAACGCCTTACAAGACCCCATTGGAAGATTCTCCCACTCCATTATGGGTCATACACCATCACCAAGGCCGTGGGGGATAATGCTTTTGAGCTCAACATTCCTCCTTTCTTTGGCCTGCACCCAGTGTTCAACGTGGATCTCCTTCGCCCTTATTTCCCACCATTATTGGACACCTCAGAAGTAGCAGAACAACTGAAACCAACAGAGCTCAACCCTGACTACATACAATATGCATCAAGTGATTATATTGTGGACACACAAATCAAGGGCACTCGATAACAAAGGATCCATCTTTATCGAGTCGTCAAAGCATGGCAACTCCTGCACCAAGGCAAGTGGCTCACCCTGGGCCAAATTCAACAGAAATTTCCACATCTGATGGGGGAAATCAATGCAATGGAGACCATTGATTCCTAAGGAGGGAGGATTGATCTAGGTGGATATCGGTGGCCACCCACCTTTTCCAACTGGCTCAAAACAGTTTTTTGGCAATTTTGGTAATTTACTATTTTTAGCAGTTTTTCACTTCCGAAGCTGTTTTGAGGCCCTAAATGATGTTTTTTGGGAAAAGGGGGAGAAATATAGATATTCCATTAATATTTCCCCCAAAATGAATCTCCTCGACGATATCTTTCCAATGGGCTATCATACTCCTAAAATGGATATCATATGCAAAAGTTACGACCTCGGGAAGTTGATGTACTAGATTACCCAAACGGGGCCCACATGACTTTTGGCGCTTCATCTCCTAGGGTTAGGTTTTTGGATGTCTAGGGTTTTTTGAATTCCTTTTTATTGTAAAAAGGCCTTCAAAGCCCCATTGTAATCATCTTCTTGTGAATGAGCACAACCGTCACATCTCTTCTCAGAGATAAGCCGCCACCATTCTAGCAAGCTTATTTCCGCTGCATTTTACAGTTTCAACTTATTTCCTTATTGAATAGAAAACCAATTTTACTGTATCTCTGTTATTTTGTGTTAAGAACCTGTTAATAATCTGTAGTCATTTCATTCTGCTCATAAAATCTGGATCAAATGTGGAAATAAAACACATAAGATACACAATACAATAGATACATAGATATACATGGTTCACCTAGTGTGGGCTATGTCCACTAGAGAAATTTCCAAGTCCTTCCTTTCCGTTATCCAACAAAATGAAGGGATACAACCTACAACACACCTACTGTAACTTCCTCTCCTTTCTCTCACAGTCTCCTCCCTTAGAATACAATATTCACTATTAGACACAGCCCCAATACAATTCCCTCATAAAAGAGGGTTTCCTTCTAGGGAAAAAATCCCTAACATAACTTCTACCGTCCGATCTTTGACCTTATAATGAACGGTCCATATTGACTACTAAATCACAATATTTTACAAATCATTTTCCCCCAAAAATGTGCTTCAAGGGCGTTGCCCCTGAATCCCCTGCTAGGGGAGGATCCCTGACGACAATAGTGGGGGGGCAAGCCCCCCCAGACCCCCCGTTAAGAAATGGGATCCAAGCACGGTTGAAACAAACCTTTGAATCAAGAAGATAATAAGGCTCCACAACCAACAAAACACTTGCAACACATTCACCAGATCCCTCAGACTCTACGACAACGCAATTTATATGCTAAGTTAGAGAAATTCTCCTTCGACATGACTAAGGTCCAATACCTCATATATATTATAGATGAGCATGGTGTGCATGTCAATCCATCCAAGATCCAAGTCATTTGTGACTGGCCATCCTTGACAACACTAACTGAACTTCAAAACTTCTTAGACCTTGCCAACATCTATTGTAGATTCATATTGGGGTTCTCCCATATCGCATGGGCTCTCATCCAAGTGACCAAGGGTGGTTGTAAAGAAAAATTGGTGTGGGACAGATCACAATAGAAATATTTTGATGATATGAAACATCGCTTATGCTCAGCCCCAGTGCTCGCATTACTTGATCTGCAAAAACCATTTGAGATTGAGACCGATGCTTCCGATTATGTTATTGGTGTTGTTCTCACTCAACACAGTCATCCAGTGACCTATCATAGTGAGACACTCTTGAATTTCATCCATAAGTATCCCACTTATGAAAAAGAAATGTATTCCATCATACAAGCCTGCCGCCAGTGGAATATTACATTCTAGGGAAGGAGATAGTCATCCATAGAGATCACAAGCCTCTGTAGTTCATGTAGATAGAAGGAAAATTGTAGAATGACAACCATCAAAAGTGGTCCACATACTTGCAACAATTTCACCTCAACATTAATTATAAGAAAGGGAGCACCAATTGCGTCGTTGACTACCTCAATCGACCTCTAGTTGCAACACTAAGCATGGTGCTCGACTTGTGGCCATGAGACCTCCGTGTTACAAGGAAAATATCTCTATGGCTAGGGTAAACCACAACAGACGGATATGACTGCAGAAATCAAATCTATCCCAAAAGTATGCTATATAAACCAATGTGAAAGTGAGATAAGAAAGGGACCTACCTTGTCCAGATGTTTGATTATGTCCATCATTGAGCACTTTGACCCAAAGATTTATACCTACAACAAGTTCTCAACAAACAAGCAGAGCAAGCATATAGTGATAATGTAAAAGGTTAGCACATTTGATAGCATAATCCATTAATATACAAAAAAAATGCCCATGGATAATAACTCATATATTTGCAAGATATCAATTGGACAGGAAGAGAGTATTTCTATTAATAAATGATTAGTAGAAGTGAAAATATTATAGACTTCCGTGTCGACATGGTTTGGAACCGAGAAACCAAGTTCCTTCCAGCTGGGCCTCCACCACTTCAATCCTCCACCAAAGGCAAGCTCATAGAAAGGAGACAATGAGGTTATCCATTAATAAGGGAAGAGATTGGGGGTTGAACACTGTGTTCAGACTTAAAGGACAAAGGGATGTAGACTCAATATGAAGTAATAATTTCTCCAGAGTAACTTTTCTCTCAAAGTTGAATTCTTTCTTGTTTCCATAGCTCGGAATTGGCCCACTTATAGCCTTCAAAACAAAACTAAAGGGACGAGTAAGAACGTTTCTAGTATATGGAAGGCCAAGGATCAAAGATCTCCTATCGTGACATGGAACCCCGACATTTAATTTTGATTTTATGGCACAAATCACGATGTACGTGGGCTGTAGTGGAGAAACCCGTGTATACGCTTTCTTTATAGTGTGCAAGATGCGTACAAGTGGAAAAATTTGTATTTTCGTCTCAGTATTTTGTCAATAGGGAGGATAAGTCTACATAGGGAAATGGAATAAGGCCCTCTCTACAAGATTGCATAGGGTGAGGCAAATATTTCTCTAACACTCCAGATGGTCCCAACTCTATGACAATGATCCTAACTTCACCATGACCTACCAAATGTTGGGAACATGCATGATCGTTGTCGACTTCCATCTTCAGGATGGACTGATATTCCATTTGGTTCATCTCTACATTCCTTCAATCAAGCATGTGAAGCTGATTTGGGAAGCCCACTATAGTTAGATGACATGCCACTTTGTTGTGGAGAATACAATGGTAGTACTACAAACATATTTCTATTATCCAAAGCTTCGACAATATGTTAGTAAGTATATCAGATCCTCCACTTCTTGCTCCATTTCCAAGCCAACCATTAAAAAAAAGGACTATACACCCCTCTTCCTAGTCCTGATGGGCCATGGGAATCCATCTCGATGGATTACATGTCAAGCATCCCCTCCACCAAGCATGGAAGTGAATGTGTATTCATGGTTGTTGATTAATTCTTTAAGATGGCTATTTTGACTGCCTGCAAGAAGAGTATCATAGCTGAGGCCATCTCCAAGATATTATTTGTGCATGTATGGGTACACTTCAGACTACCACATACCATCATATCAGATCAAGACATTAGATTCTTAAGCACATTCTAGTCAAGCCTCTAGACACTATTGGACACCAAGCTCACCAAATACACTTCCTTCCACCCTCAGACTGATGGACATACAAAAGTCGTCAATAGGATGATTGTGCACCTCCTGCACATATACAACTCCAAGAATCCACGTACATGGGATGACAACCTCCCTTATGTCCAACACAACTACAACATAGTACTCCATAGCTCGACCGACCACAATTCTTTTCAGGTGGGCCCGGACTTTCAACCATTGGGCCCCATTGATGTAATGAAGTCCATTGCACCCACATATGAAGAACCTTCCCATGCTCAATCTAAGGCCAACAAGGCTGCCAAATTCATTGAATGGATTTATCACATCTGCCAACAGGTCCATGATATTTTGCAGAAATCCAATGCTAAGTACAAGTAGCGCCATGATCAACATTGGGTTCCCCACAAGTTTTAGGTAGGCAACAAGGATTGTTTACATTTGAAAAAAGAGTGCCTTACATGACCCCATTGAAAGATGCAACCACTTTGCTATGGACCTTACACCATCACCAAGGCTATGGGTGAAAATTATTTTGAGTTAGGTATTCCCCCCTTCCTTGGCTTACACCTAGTATTCAATGTGGACCTCCTTCGACCATATTTTCTACCACTACTAGACAAATAAGAGGTGGAAAAGTAGCTGACACCTACAGAGCTCAACCATGACTACATGGAATGCGAAAACATTGATCGGATAATGCACACACAGGTTAAGGGAACCCACCAACAAAATATCCAACTCTATCGGGTTGTCAAAGCAGGGTAGCTATTGCACCAAGGCAAGTGGCTCACCAATCATCAAGTTCAACATAAGTTTCCCCATTTGATGGGGGCACTCAACGCAACAAAGACCATTTATTCCTAAGGGGGGAGGAATTATCTAGGTAGACATTGGTGGTCACCCACCTATTCCATTGGCTCAACATAGAGTTTCCATTTTGATAGTTTTCCTACAATTTATTTCGGGTCCCAAACTACTGGGGCTGTTTTGAGGCCCTAAATGACATTTTTTTGACATAATAACACCCAAAACATGCCAAATTCATGTATTGGGCCGTTTGGAATGTGTACTCCTCAACTATAAATTTACGACGAGGTATTGAGCACCCAAAATGGAGATCATATGCAAAAGTTACACCTTAGGGAAGTTGATGTATCAACTACCCCCATCAAGGCCCACAAACCTTTTGTCGTATCATCCTCTAGGGTTATGGTTTTGGATGTTTAGGGTTTTCTCATTTATGCTTTATGTTAAAAAGGCCTTGGTTGGGAGCCTCATTGTAACCATCTTCTTGCAAATGCACGTGGCCATCATATCTCTTCTCAGAGATAAGCTACCACCATGCTATGGAGTTCATTTCACTTTGTATTTTCTTTTACAGTATCTTCATATTTCAATCTTTAAAAGAAATTGAGTATTACTATATCTTTGTGTTCCTGTCTTATTTTTGTGCTTCATTTCGTTCCTTCATAAATATAGATAAGGGAAGTTGATGTATCAACTACCCCCATCAGTACCCACAAACCTTTTGGTGTTTCATCTTCCGAGGTTAGGTTTTTGGATGTTTAAGGTATTCTCATTTATGATTTATGTTAAAAAGGCCTTGGGAGCCTCATTGTAACCATATTCTTGTGAATGGACGTAGCCATCACATCTCTTCTCAAAGATAAGCTACCACCATTCTAGTGAGTTCATTTCACTCTATATTTTCTTTTACAGTCTCTACATATTTCAATCTTTAATAGAAATTGAGTATTACTGTATCTTTGTGTTTCTGTCTTATTTTTGTGCTTCATTTAGTTCCCTCATAAATATGGATCAGAATAATAATACTTTAAAAAAATACCAAAACTAAACTATATGATACCATTTCATAGGTGGATACCAAGAATATCAAATTGCTAATATTACTCTCCATTCAAATTAAATACCAAATGGAAACCAATAGGGATACCATGTAGGATACCAAATGGAGAGTAATATCAACAATATGGTATTCTAGGTATCCACATAGAAAATAGTAGTGCATAGATAATTTTATTTTCTATCCTATTAATTAATCCCATGTGGTATCTTATTAGTTATTCCTATTTGGTATCCTACTTTGACTTTCCTATTTTATGTTAATTTATTTTCAATTTTAGTTCATATTTTATTATTAATTATTTGTATATATTTATTAAGGATTGGCTTGACCTTACCTACAGACTTGTCTAGATTTCACTTAGTTTTCTTAACCAAGATGATGCCTCCCAAGGAAAATCTAGAAGGGTTTGTATCTAGGGTTAATGTTCATTCATTAGTGGTGGGTCTTGGGGAAACCATGGCAATCTTTTTTTTTTATGAATGGTAGCCTGAGGATGATATTGACTGCAAGACAAATTTGTATTAATACCCATCAACAATGATAGTGGAATTCATAGCAAAGTTGGTTAGGGTTTTTTTAGTGGTAGAAAAGATCAATATGGTTCAACCCACTGTAATTGATACAAGGCTAGATCTTATGAGGGTTTTATTGCAAATAATTTCACAATTCATTTTCTTCCCATATTTAAATTGGAAGCCTTTATCTTGATGATTCTAGATTCCTCAATGCATTCCCATTTCACTCCAGTGAAGAGTGATTTAGATCTACTGATTGTGGAGTTTGTGGCATATCAAGACGTTGTTTGGTAGGCTTGACTCTATCAACAAAATAAGCCTTTGGACTTTTGGCCACATTCTTCAATGAAGTGGTGGAATTATGAGATGGATTTCATGGGTTTTAAGGATAAATTCCAAGTGTTTGATAAAATATTGGTTCACTATCTATTTGCAAAATGATTGGATGTCTTCTTTCAGGTTATGAACCTTTTATTGATATCTCCTCAGGGGTGGATTTATGCAGAGGGAGGCTTGAAATATTAACAAAATTTCAGATCATGGTTAAAACCCTCAATGGGAAATCAATAATTTTGTGGGTGAATGAAAATGATTATTTAGCATTAATTAAACTCAATCTAGATAACCAAGGGATTCCTGTTGCCTAATAACATCTTCTTTACGAGGGTAAACAATTGAAGGATCTATATCAATTGTTTGATTATAGTATTTTCTAAGATTCAACTCTTATATTTGCATTTTTATTGCATGGAGGAGTGGTGGGATCTAGGGTGACTTCTTCAAAACTAATTTTGTTCAAGGATGTAGTCCAATCCAAGCCATCTCCTCAAGAAACTTAAACCTCTATCATGCCTATTCCATATATAGTAGGCCAATTTGATAAGGTTCCAACAATGGATATCACTTATTCGAAAGTCAATGAAAACATGTATTCTTATAAAACACTTGTAGTAATTTACCATTTTAATGGGTGCTACCCTCATATAGTGTATTTGCTCTAATGGATTTATTTAAACTAGACCAAATAATGTGGGGTATATTTCTACTCCAAAGGGTTCTTTGTGGTTCATTTTATTAATTATTATGAATATTAGAAATTTCTTGAGGGGCCTTCATTCTGGGAAGAGTAGGTGTCTTCACTACCCCATGGTTCCCAAAATTTGACCTCTCCACTAGGGTTGTAACCAAAATGCCAATTTGGGTTCACCTCCAAAATTTTCCATTTCCTTTTTATTATGTTTTAGTTTTTAGAGATATTGGAAAATCACTAGGTAGGTATTTAAAGGTAGATGTTGAGTGGGCACACTTGGGAATTTTTACTTATGATTAAATATGTGTGGATATCGACCTTAGTAAAGGACTTCTAGACAATTTTTTTTATAAAACATTATAATTTCCAATGGAATCGGGCCCTATATTATGAAAACATGGCCTTTATGTGTCAAATTTTCCATTGAACATGCAACCTATAGGAATATTGTCTTCAAGAAAGAGCTCATTCAAACAGGAAAAGGGGGTATCCTTCCAAATCTACATACTAGCATCCATATGAGTTCTCATTGTTGGATGATGAAAATGATCAGAGTAGAGAAGATGTGCCCTCAAAAAAGGTACAAAAAGGTAACAATGAAGAATCATAAGATAATATTAATACATAAAATAGTCAATGGAGGTCCAAGAATAAGTAATGAATACTATGATTTACCATTCAAGGGAGATAGTTGTCAATGGAGTTCTTGCAGGAGGAACAAAGATATCTCATGAATATAACATTTTTTATTCTGATACAGAGATGCCCTTACTTACAAAATCCCTGATACAAAAATTATATATACAAGTAGTTATCAGGGACTCTTCTTCGGGGGTATGGATAGAGGTAAAAAAGAACAAAGGGAAAAAATGTTGGATTGAGGTCAATGTTCCTAGCTAGTTTGTGACACCTTTTGTAGGTGCACTTTCTTTAGCTTTAGAATGTGTTTATTGATAATTGTTTTAGGATATTTGTGAATTCTCTTATAACATATCCAAAATGTAACCTCTTTTTTTTTTAACCAAAACTATATATTTTTCATTATATAAGTAAAAAACATGTTGTGTCAAAGCAACAACAAGTACAAAAATTTCTCCAGGAGTTTTTCAAAACACTACATAATTCTAGTTTGATAAATACAAACAAAAAAGTGGCTATTGGCCTAACATTCCAAGTTTTTTTATAGGTATCCTACCGAACAAATTGACATAAAATGTAGATAACATGGAAAAACATTCATACTATATGTTATTTCACATTCTTCTGGTGTTTTGGTTCCTCTGAAGCTCGCTAATTAGCTTCATATTTGATCTCCATAGGGACCTTGTACATGGTTTTTGCCTCTGCCACCCTTTCATGAATGGAGATTTGAATGCCATTTTTGTTTGAAACCAAAGACAAGTTGTCCATACATTGTACTAAAATTTGGAACCACAACCTACCACACTCAACCTTTATCAAATCTAGGTGACCCCTGAAGTTGAGAATAAGACTTGACACATTTACATTGTGAGAACCGGTCTCCTGTTCCAGCTCCATGACTTTGGTTGTGAGAATGAAGATGACAATATTGTTTTCTTTCCCAATTTCCTCATGCCTCCACATAAATTGCTTGATCTACATGGTGTCTTCTCCACCATTGTTTTCCTCTCTACTAACCCTGTCTCACATGGAAAGACCAACTCAAGCACTAATCCCAGATTGATTCCATTTCTTGAAAAAATTCCCCATGCTTCCCAAACTCCCTCACGACACCTGAGAAAATCCTCTACTAACAAACACCAATCGAGATCGTACTTCCTATTGCTCTCTGCAAACATTACAATGAAAATAAACTCTCTTAGGAAACCAACCTCCACCACAAAAAACCTAAGGAGAATCCCCAATTTCATTTCCACAATGGCAATGCCTCCCTACAAGTCCTACCTCATCTAGGCCTTCGGGTTGCAGAGTAGATTTTGAATCCCAACACAATGAATCCCATATGCATCCCCACTTCTACCACCTCTGATTTATCACCATCGTGATCCATCATGAAAATTAAATGTAGGCTTTCTCGCATGTGCCTGTCATACCTCCTGTTAGCACCGAGAATCACCCTCAGATTGCAAGAGGGTAAGCCCAATACCCACCAAAAGGTTTGTAAATCTAAATTAATGATTAAAGGTCAGATGGACAAAGCTCACCATAAGAATGTTTTAACACAGAAATCTGGGCTAGCATGCATAAGAAAATGGGGTTTTGATTAACTTCAGTCAGTGGTTTAAGGATAAAGGTGAATATAAGGAAGTCTTAGTGAGGAAGGTGGATAGGTTTGCTATAAGCATCAGGCCTTCAAGTAGCTAGGAGAAGAAAAATCTGTCACAAGAACTTCTTGAACTTTAAGTTTAAAACATTGAAAAACATTCATAGCAACATTATAATAAAACCTCCATTATAACACAACCACAACATCTCATATGGATCATCTAATCATGAGCATTTCAGAATAAGAGGAAACAAGATGATGAAAGGAAACTGCCTTCTATTAATGAAAATGTCTCAAGTCTCATACATAACCAAATAACAACTCTGTTTAATCAAAATATTACAAAAAGGGAGCTCTTCTCAACCATCCGACGCTCTCATATCATTTGTCTAATGTATTTATAATCAAAACAATAGAAAACAACTAGGGGTGCGAGTTGGCCTTCCTATCCTAGGATTCTCCACAAAAAAACTACAATTCTAACATCTGTACCAACAAATCTAACAAACTGCTAAAATTAAGGAGCCATGTTGGCAACCACTCTAACAAAAAGAAAATGGCATGTCTTGCTGCTTGGGTGCATCTTCTTCAAGCCTGTGTTTCTTCCAAGCTCGTATATTGATCTCCAACTGTCCCCTGTTGATCTTTGGTTCCCTCCAATTCATCAAAGTCAAGAGGAAGAAATGAATTCAAAACCTCTGACTGTAATGGCCAGTTCGTAGCGCCATTCCGTAGTGCATTCAGTAGCCAATTACGTAGCGCCCTCCTATCACTGATCTGTAGATTCCATAGTGCCCCTTTGAAAAGCTGCTCTGCATATTCCGTAAAGCCCTTCTTCCAGTTTTCTCTGTGATAGACTAGTCACAATATGCTAACGTTCTGCTTCTCATTGTGATGTTTCTCTGATGATTTGACTTAATGCCCAGTTTTGTTTCCACGCACCGCTCTCGGACTGGACCCTATATAAGCACGTGATTTCAGAAGTTGTCAAGGGTGGTTTGGATCCACACCACTCCGACTCCTGAAATCCACCACCAACTTCCACGTATCTCTCTAGCAATACCATGGTTTCAATTTCGAGACCACTCTAGGATTTTAACGTTTGATCATGTTCTGTCCTCGAAATGAAGTGTGGCCATTGATATTGTTGCGATCTGTGATCTGGCTAACCCTGCTATTTTAGCGCCCCTGCTAAAATGTATCCGTCCGCCAACTCCAGGATCCTTTTGACCATGTTTAGAGATGACGCCAATTTTGGCGTTCAGGAACTTTGGATGCTGCATTTTGTGCCCATGGTTGTTTCTTGTGCAAACAAAGGACTTGGACAACTTGTTGTGAGCTCAATCAATGGAAAACAAGATGACCAGTAATTCAAACCAAATCATGATATGCATTTATCTTTCAAGAAAGATAGAAAAACTTTTTGCAAAGAATCTGTCAAGCAAGACAATAAGGAAAACCAGGTCATGAACAAAAGGGAAAACAAACTTTATCAACCAGAAGAGGAAAAACTTCTAGGAAGGTATGTTGAAAAGAGAGAGACGGGGATGAGGTGTAGACTTAGCTCTTAACAACAACTACATATGACCCATGACAACTTCATGTGATAACATTGGCTCCACAAGGGATGGCATACTCCCTATGAGCTGCCAAGAACAAGCAACTTCAGTGTCTTATCCTAGGGCTATGGGGTCACTTATTCAAATAGAAATAAAAATAAAAGAAAAAGTGATATTTACAATGAATGGAAAGCCAATCATGGCTTAAGAAAAATATTTTTTTTCTGAAAGTGCCCATTGACACGGCCACCAAAAACTTCAGAATCCTCCAAGCTCTACAATTTATAAGTGTTATTTGAAAATACCTCAGAAATATTGAAAGGACCAATCCACAAGGCTTCGAATTTATTATGTTTGTCTTCGTCTTGCTTGGGTGCATCCCACTTGAGCACTAGATCTCCCAACTGGAAATATTATTTTCTTATCTTCTTGTCAAAGGCTTGCTTGATCTTCTACTGATGGTCCTGTGCTTTTTCAAGTAGTTTCTCCCTAGTCCACTGTACTTCTACCAGTTGTTGTATCCTCCTGACCATATCATCAGGTTATCCTTGGTAGTACTGGAGGATTTTTTCCACGTGCAAGGCAATATGAGTAGGAAATATAGCCTCAACTCCATATACAAGCTGAAAAGGGGAAACACCAAGTGACCTCTTTGTTGTAACTCTATCAACCCATAATGCAAATTTCAGATTTGAGTCCCATGCTTTCTTGTTGTCTTCTAACAATTTCTTGATGATATTTATGAGGCTCTTGTTAGAGGACTCTGCCAAACCATTTCCTTGGGGGTAGTAAGGAGTAGAATGGACTAATTTAATCCCATACTGTTCATAGAAATTGATCAATGGTTCAACTTTGAAAGAGGTAGCATTATCAGTAACAATCCTGCTTGGACAACCAAATCTTGACATGATATCCTCAAGAAAACTGATGATTACCTTGTCGGAGGAATTCCTTGTAGGAATGGCTTCTATTCACTTGGTGAAGTAATCAATGGCAGTCAAGATCCACCTATTCTGACCACTTGAAGCTGGATGGATTTACCCAATGAAGTCAAGAGCCCATTGTTGAAAAGGTCCAGAAACTACCACATGGTTCAAAGGCAAAGATTTGAGTTGCTACTTTCCAGAAAACTTTTGGCATTTGACACAAGCTCTAATCTTTGTACAAACATCAGTAAAAAGTATAGGCTAGGAATACCCAGCTTTGAGGATCTTATAGGCTGTGGTTCTCCAAAAATGATGGCCCCCACATAAGCTGTCATGAAATTCAATCATGGCCTTTTGGGCCTGATGTGGATCCAAACATCTCAAAAGAACTCCTAGAGGATATTTCCAATACAATACATGATCAATGAGATAATATATGATTGATTGAAGCTTCAAATCTCTCACCTTGTTCTTGTCCAAACTACCAGGAGGTTGCAACTTCTGCAGAAAATATATGATGTCTTTATACCAAGTGCATTCTGCCAAATTTGGGTTGATATTGGAGATTTTATCAACAAAATCAACTTGCTGATTTTCTGAGTTTATGTTCATGAAATTAACCCCTAAAGCTTTGCAATTTGATTCAGACAGAAACCTGGCTAAACCTTGGCCTTTCACTAATTTAGTGGGCTTCATTTCAAGGTCAAATTCCAGAATTTTAGCAATCCATTTCCTCCTCTTCCCATCTATGTCAGGCTTGATAAGTATCTCTTTCACTGAGGCTGAAGGGACATATGCAACAATATTTGAATGAAAAACATATATTCTGAAAGCCTTGAGGGATTTGACCAAATCATAAGCCTTCTTTTCCATGATATCATATCTCATTTCTGCATCCCTCAATGCTCTATTGAAAAAATAAATAGGCTGCTCTAACCCCTCTGTATTTTTCTCCAGCAAAAAAATAGCCAATGTGTCAAATGAGGCAAAGGAAAATATCAGAAACTCCTTGGAATAGTTAGGGCTGACGATCACATGTGCTTCAATCAAGGCCTTTTTTATCTGATCAAAATATTCTTGATCCCCAGTAGTCCATTTCACCTCATTTCCTTTCCTTAGCATGGCTGTAATGTACTTCACTAACTCAACAAAGTTAGAGATGAATCTTCTTAGAAAATTGATTTTTCCCAAGAAATACTAAACTTCTTTCTTGGATCTAGGAAAAGATAAGGTCTAAATGGCCTCTACTCTGCTTGAATCAATTCTTACCCCTTCTGATGATACAATGTGCCCTAGTAACTTACCTTCCTTCATGGAAAACAAAGACTTCTTAGGATTGAGAGAGGGACCAAACTTTCTGCACTTCAGGAAGACCTTTTTCAAATGATGATAATGCTCTTTATCATATTTTGAGAACATTGTAATGTCATCTAGATAGATGACTACAAACCTATCCTTCTCCCCAATGAAGTCAATGCCCATTTCTCACTGAAAGATCGCTCCTACATTCATCAATCCAGAGGGAATTTTATCATACATGAATGTGCCCCAAGGAGTAGTAAAGACTGTCTTCTCTTTATCTTCAGGCAAGACAAAGATTTGATTGTAGCCAAAAAAGCCATCAATCATAGACATCCTAGATGAACCAGTGACTCTCTGCAAAATGTACTCCATCTTTGGCAAGGGGTAATTATCTTTCTTGGAGCTTCTATTCAAATTCCTGAAATCAACACATAGTCTAATTTCCCCATTTTTCTTTCTCACAGGGACCAAGTTAGCTACCCACTCAGAGTATCTCAAAGGAATGATGATTTTGGCATCCAACAACTTCTTCACTTCTTTTTCCATAATAGGTAGCAACATAGGATTTATCTGTCTGAGTTTCTACCTAAAAGGCTTAATCTCCTCTTTCAAAGGGATCTTATGTTCAATGATGTTTGTGTCATATGTTATTAAATCTTCATATTTCCAGGAAAACACATCAACAAACTCCTTTAAAATCTTAACATACTCAACCCTTTGTTCCTTTGACAAGATGCTAGACAATGTAACATACTTTGGATCCTCCTCTGTACCTAAATTGGATTCAGTCACATCAACATTTTCAGTTGAAACTTTAACCTTTACATCAACATCATTTCTGTCAAACAATCTCTCCAAGGGGACTAGTCCTTTTGGAATATGGTTACTGGGCAACTGAACAATATGATGGTCCACAATTTTATTCAGAAAAATATCAGCATGATGGATTTTTTTAGTATCATGATCTTGATCAATATGTAAGGCATAAAACTCATCCACAGTCTCAAGAAATATTTTTATCTCAAGACAATCCTCAAAAACCTTCCAATGTTTGACATTGTCAGGTATAGAGGGTCTATATTTCACTTCCACGTCATATTTGATTTTGGGGGGCAAAGGAACTCTGAAATTACTTGCTGAAACAACCAAGGAATCTACCATAGTGTTCTCCTCTCTTGAAACAAATGAGATATTAAAAGCTAAGAAGAAACTATCAACAAGATCCCAAACTTCATTTCTGTAAGTCCTTAACCTGGGGTTCTTAGCTTGATACATATTTTTGACTTGATGAACAATTAATTCGGCATCTCCAAACACTGCTAGCTCTTCAATCCTCATGTCTTTAGCAGCCCTCAAACCCAAAACACGAGCCTCATATTCTTCCACATTGTTTGTAGTTTCAAATTCAAGCTTGTAGGACAAAGATACGACCTCTTGAGTAAGGGAAATAAAGACTACCCCAGCACCAACACCTTCCTTAGAAGAGGCCCCATCAAAAAACATCTTCCAAACAAAGGTATTAGGAGGAGGATCTTCACAAGCGGTGATGGACTGTTTTCTTATTTCAATAGGTGGTTGAGGAGCTTCAGTGAGCTTAAATATATTGGATCCTAAATCAATATCAAGTGAAAAAATAGGGTGGTTGGTAGGATTTTCTTCATCACTGATGATGTAGGCTAGTTGTGCCTCCCTATAAAGCCTTCTATGTTCTCCCCCAAACACATGAATGGTGGCATATGAAAGGTCCATATACAAAGTTCCTCCTAGTCTTTTGATCCAAGATATTGACAAAAGCATCCCAAACTTAGGGGGGACATCAGCCACCACAATATTTCATTAGCAATTGGAACAGGGTAACAACCAGGCCTTTAATAACCCTAAGACACTTCACCTTCCTGGAATCAAATGAGTATAGGTCATGGTAGGTTTTTGTAATTTCCAACCCAAGCTCATCCATGACAGTTTTATGCATGAGGTTATGAGATGCCCCTGA
>ML786210.1:59622-115329 GCA_009831015.1 Picea engelmannii | reverse complement strand
AGGGTAACAACCAGGCCTTTAATAACCCTAAGACACTTCACCTTCCTGGAATCAAATGAGTATAGGTCATGGTAGGTTTTTGTAATTTCCAACCCAAGCTCATCCATGACAGTTTTATGCATGAGGTTATGAGATGCCCCTGAGTCCATAAAGCAATTGTGCAACACTTTATCATGAATGTTTAATGATGTGTAGAAAGAGGGGGAAGAGTCATCTCTATCCTCTACCAAAGGTCCCAAGATGAATACTAGTTTTTCATCTTGAAGGTTGACTGAATCTATGGAATTAGATGAAGGCTCGGGCTGCAACATTTTTGAAAGATATCCTTTGAATTCCTCATTCTTAGCCAGCTCCAAAAAAAGTACAAGGATTTTAATTTTTTGAATCTCACTCTCAAATCTAAAAGAGGATGGAGATTTCAGAATCTCCTTAACTTTTGGGGTAGGGATCTTAACCAATGCCCTGGGGTTTTGTGCATATTTTTCTTTGATTCTAGATTCCATAGTGTTAGTAGAATTTTTTGCTTTAGTGGGATGATCAGAAGTGTCAGTCCTTCCCTCTTTCTTTTTTGACCCGAGGTTGTATTTACTTGGATTGTCATTTGTTTTTTCCCCTTTACTCAATTTATTTAACTGACTATCCATGAGAGACTCTTCATATGCAGATTGGGTTAAATGAGGAGATGAAGAGGTGTCACCAAGACAATGGATTTCAGGATCAGTTTCTTCATCCTCTCCTTCTTCATCAACAACAAGGTTGTTTTGGAGAGGGGCTTGGAATTTTTTATCATATCTATACATGTTCCTTTGCTCTCTTTGGAGGACCTAGGGGGCATTATTTGGTCTTTTGAAATTACCTCTATAATCAAGATTATGTGTGTTCTTATAGTTCTGTTTTCCTTCAAGTTTCAACTTCTCCATTTCAGCAGAAAGTGATTTTACCAATTTTGTAAGTTCATCAACTTGAGAGTGGACAACAGGGGATTCAGAGGTTGAAGCTTCAACCCTACTTTTCCTTCTGTCTCTATCAGATTTTCCCCTAAGTTTTTCAGCTGCCAATATGTTAGATTCTACTTCCAAAGATGCATATTTCATATGGGCTAGATAGTTAGATCTTCTTTCTCTCAATATGAGGAAAAAATCAGGGTCAAAAGCACTAGCATAGGTAATCTTGGTAGATCTTTTTTTAGGATTTATGTCAGTGGGAATCTTGTTGTACATTTTGTTAAATCTTTTTGAGAAGTCTAAACCAGATTCCCCCTCTTTCCTCCTAAGTGACCCAAATTCTGTAATATAATAAAGAAAATCCTTTTTATCCCCCAATGCCTCAGGAAAGCATCATCCAAAGCTTCAATCCCAGAAATAGATCTAGGATTCAAACCCCTAAACCATTTCCTAGCCTCACCATCAAGGATCTGTACAAATACTCTCATCCATACATCTTCATTTTCAATGTTAAGGTTGTCTGCATAACTATACAAGGCTGCAAGATGTTCTTCTACAGTTATGCCTTCCTCACCTGTGAACTTGGGCATGTACTTAAGGTAGTCTCCAGCTAGGAGAGCATTCACAGGCTGAGGTAAAACAAGAGGGGCATACCTAGAAACCACTATGGCATCCATCCTATTTCTAGTAAGGTTAGCATCTGCCATTGGGTTGTGAAATGTAGGAGAACAAGGGGGAAATGGAGTTTTGACAGGTACAACTACAACTAAGATTTTTGGAGAAAGAGGAAGCTTGGATGGAGAGGTTTCAGTTTTCAGAGGAAGAGGTTGAATCTTTGAGGAAGATGGTATAGGGTCCAAGGGAAGAAAGGATTCCTCCTCTTTAGTCACAACAACTTTGATAGGAGGAGGAGTAGGAAGGCCTAAAGAAGGAAAATATTCGAAGCTCTCTAGTCTAAACCACTTTACAACATCAGGAGAAAAAAGGCTTTCAAAACTTTCTTCTTTCAATTTGGGGATAAAATAAGAGTATTCAATAGGAAAATTTTCAAAATTCAAACTTCTAGAAACTTCAACAGAAGGTAAAAGAGGAGAATTGGATATAGCTACTGGAGTTTTAAAAGTAGAATCATGTAAATGACTAGAAGTACCTGGTACAACAATTGAAAATTCTTCTTGAGAAGTATTTCCTTTTTTTATAATCCTCTCTAGGTCAGCTTAAGGTGTTTCCAGAGGTATATGTGGAGTAGACCTCGTGTGTCTGCCTTTCGGAGCCACAACTAAAACAATGGAGTCACTAGGTGCAAGATGCAATCTTCAATGTACTAATTTCTGATGCACCTTCAGAATTAGTAATGATTTGTCATTCAATCCTAGGGAAATGTCTGCAATTCATTCCTTGGAAGTGATGCCAAGAATGTTAACACTGAGAATCACCCTCAGATTGCAAGAGGGTAAGCCTGGTACCCATCAAAAGGTTTGTAAATATAAATTAATGATTAAAGTTCATATGGACAAAGATAAACATAAGAATGTTTTAACACATAAATATGGGATAACATGCATAAGCAAATGAGGTTTTCATTAAATTCAGTCAGTGGTTTAAGGATAAAGGTGAATAGAAGGAAGACTTAGTGAGGAAGGTGGATAGGTATGCTATAAGCATCAGGCCTTCAAGCAGTTAGGAGAAGAAAACTCAGTCACTAGAATTTCTTGAACTTAAAGTTTAAAGCACTGAAAAGCATTCATAGCAACATTATAATCAAACCTCCATTATAACACAACCACAACATCTCATATGGATCATCCAATCATGAGCATTTCAGAATAAGAGGAAACAAGATCATGAAATGAAACTGACTTCTATTAATGAAAATGTCTCAAGACTCATACATAACCAGAGAACTGCTCCGTTTAATCAAAATATTACAAAAAGGGATCTTTGCTCAACCATCCGACCCTCTCATATCATTCGTATGATGTATTTATAATCAAAACAATAGACACCATCTAGGGGTGCGAGATGGCCTTCCTATCCTAAGATTCTCCACAAAAAACTACAATTCTAACATATGTACCAACAGATCTAACAAACTACTAAAATTAAGGAGCCATGTTTGCAACCACTCTAACAAAAAAAATGACATGTCTTGCTGCTTGGGCGCATCTTCTCCAAGGCCATGTGTCCTCCAAGCTTGTATGTTGATCTCCAACTATCCCATGTTGATATTTGGTTCCCTCCAAATCATCAAAGACAAGAGGAAGTAATGAATTCAAAACCTCTGACTGTAATGGCTAGTTCGTAGCGCCATTCCGTAGTGCATTCGATAGCCAATTTTGTAGCACCCTCCTATAATCTCTCTGCAGATTCCGTAGTGCCCCTTTAAAAAGATACTTTGCATATTCTGTAGTTCCCTTCTTCTTGTTTTCTCTGTGATAGACTGGTCACAATATGCTAACGTTCTTCTTCTCGTCGTGGCGTTCCTTTGATGATTTGACTTAACACCCAATTTTTTTGCCACGTGTTCCTCTCAGACTGGACCCTATATAAGCACGTGATTTCAGAAGTTGTCAAGGGTGGTTTGGATCCACACAACAATGACTCCTGAAATCCACCACCAACTGCCACGTACCTCTCTAGAAATACCATGGTTTCGGTTTCGGGACCGCTCTAGAATTTTAATGTTCGAGCATGTTTCGTCCCCAAAATGAAGTGTGGTTGTCGATCTTGTTGCGATCTGTGATCTGGGTAACCCTGCTATTTTAGCGCCCCTGCTAAAATTTATCCGTCCGCCAACTCCAGGATCCTTTTAACCATGTTTAGAGATGGCGCCAATTTTGGCGTTTGGGAACTTTGGATGTTGCGTTTTGTGCCCATGGTTGTTTCCTGTGCAAACAAAGGACTTGGATGACCTGTTGTGAGCTCAACCAATGGAAAACAAGATGACCAATAATTCAAACCAAATCACGATATGTGTTTATCTTTCAAGAAAGATGAAAAAAATTTGTGCAAAGAATCAGTCAAGAAAGACAATAAGGAAAACTAGGTCATGAACAAAAAGGAAAACTGACTTTATCAACCAAAAGAGGAAAAAATTATAAGAAGGTATGCTGAAAAGAGAGAGACAGGGCAGAGGTGTAGACTTATCTCTTAACAACAACCACATATGACCCACAACAACTTCATTTGATAACACCTCCATCACCTTATAAACATGCACTCCCATATGAACAACCATGCCAAATGTCCTTTGGTTGCACACATTAACGATTCAGAATTAATGGAGTGATCTTCCATTGAAAAACTAGGGGAGAGGGAGAGAATGAAACACCCCATTTGAACCATTTTCCCCAAATGCAAAGAGGATGATAGCTTGGCCCATGCATCCACTTCATTGTTCAATCATCTCCATATGTGGAATATGGAGATGTGGTCAAATTGTGAAATGTTTTGTTTGATTCAAGCCAACAAACTTTTTAATTGATTCTCTCCAAGATTCAATTTAAATCTAATGGCTTGAATGATGATCATAAAGTCTCTAAAGACCATCAATGCCTTAATTCCTTGAGATTTGGCAATATTTAATCCACACCATAAATAATACACCTCATATAGATTTTTAGACCCCATCCCAAGCCCCTAGGCATAGTGAACCAACTTGTTCTTGCTAGGGTCATAAAGACTCCCACTTGCTCCTACTACCCCTGGGTTGCTATTCAAAGATCCATAAAAAAAAGGGAGTGATAGTTTTGTAGCCTCCAATCCATAAATTTCGCGGACCCTTTCTTGATTTTCCATGGGGGAGGCGGTCCAAATCTACTAGAGAGGAGATGATCAACTGGTATGAATTGGAACTACCTTAGCTAATCCTCTTCTAGATTATCCAAGGCCAAATCCTAAGAAAGGGTTCTCCTGCACGTGTATTTAGCCATGAGAGAAATTGCCTTCAATGTTTTTTGTCCAGGCTTCCTCTCTTCATTATTGATTTATTTTATTCCTTGATAGCCAAATTTATCATCATAGATACTTGGTTAGGGTTTTCCATATTCTCTGGAAAAAAAAATTGCTTACAAATGTTCCACTATATAATTTGTCCCAATGCGAGAACATCTCCTCCCATGACATCGGTCTTCCCAATCTGTGCTTTAATCCCCCAAAAAATTGAGTCGAGACTTCGAAAGAATAATTACATTATAGAAAAAGATGGCAGTCATATTATTCTTGGATGGAGCATAATACACATCTCGTTGGGCCTGCAAAACACCGTCTCTTTAGATTTTATGCCATGAGTATCTTAACATGTGCCAGGGTCCAACATAACATATTTATCTTTGTTATACCATCACTGCATCAAATCTTCTTCTAAAGGAGGGATTTTTTAGTAGAAATGAGGGGCTCAAGAAGAGACTTATATCTTTATTGGACCGATAAGTAGCATTCCCCCACCCTCTTTGATCAACACCATTGATTTTTATAGGGGAATATCTAGAGAGATCCTGAGCTAACTCGCCAAATAGATTATCGAGAGGCCTTGAGGGATATATTAGATTCCATCCTTTCCATGCCCCTGTTGAAGAGTCCCAAATGGAGATATCATAGAGAATGTATATATTCCTCTCATCCATCCAATCTTTCAAAGGCACTAGATCTTCTCTGTTGGACAACGTTGTCCTTCCGTTGATACTATATGTCCAAAACTTCACTCTTCTCGTTCCCTAGAGCCCATGTCAAACCTGACTGGATTAAGGAGATAGAAGATTTGATTAATTTAAAAATGGGTGACCGTTTATGTCTCCTAAGAGGATTTTTTTCACATCTAAACCTTGATCTTGTAAATTATTTTTTCCATAACAATTTTTTCCACCAGTCAAGGGAATCAATGACCATTCTCCACAAGCGTTTTTCTCCAAAAGCTATGTTTATCGGTGCTGGGTCCCTAATAGCCAAACCCTTTTAGTATTTGGGCTTCTAAAAATCTTCTAACTCACCAAATGATACTTCTTGGCTTTAGATTTACCTCCCTGCCATAAAAACTTATATATATTCATGGATATCTAGTTCATAATACAATAAGGGGCTATCATAGTTGAGATAAGATAAAGAGGGAGGGAGAAGAGAACAAACTTTATGAGAACAACTCACCCCATGTGATTAAGCCATTGCAAACCCCAATGCCAAAATTTTACTTTAATCTTATACACGATACTAACTCAGGATTGAGAGGAAGGACATTTGATAGGAATGGGGATTCCAAGGCAGTGAAAGGAGGACCACTCTTCTACCAACGGAAATTGGAGGGTCGTGAAGATCTAGTGTAGAACTTGTAAATTGACATGCAAACCATAAATTTGAAATTTCCTTTTGTTGACCTCTTCACTTGAAGCTTCCAATAAATAATCCATAATATTTTTTTAAATATGTAAGAAATGATGAGATATGCCTCTCCTAAAAAGAGAGTGTCATCAACAAACTGTGAACACTTTATATGCTTCACACCTTTGACAATCCTTAATCTTGGATGGTTACCATCCACACGTTTTGCCTCCAATTTCTGACTGAGATCTTAATCCATAATGATATACAATAAGTAGGAGAGATGGAATCCTTGCCTCAAGCCCCTGCTGCCTTGGAAAAAAGAGGTTGGACGACCATTGACAAGGGGGGAAATCTAGGGAGAACTAACACTGAAAGCTACCCATTCAACAAAGTTAGCATTAAAACCAAATTTAACCAAGATTTCAAAAAAGAAGGCATGCCTTAACTAGTCAAAGGCATTGGCCATATCCAATTTAATAACCATCCCTTTTCCTTATCCTTAAAGATGGAATGTATCGCTTCCTGCACCAAAACAATGTTATCGATAATTTGTCAAATTTACATAAATCCCCCTTGGTTCTCTGAAATTATCTTTCACATTAGCTTTTTCAAATGCCCTGCTGTTATTTTTTTCATTATTTTGTATGAGGCATTGCATAGTGAAATGGGATGGAACCTATTAAATTTTGTGGGATTGGACTCCTTTGGGACTAAATCCAGGAAAGAGGAAATTTTTACTTCCTCCCAATATACAATTTCTTTGAGCAAACAACAAAATTATGTTTAAATATTGTTTGATTATGTCTCAGAAAAACCCGTAGAATGGTATTGTGAACCCATCATGCCCAAGGGATTTTTCTTGGTCAAGGGGGGACCATATTGCCTTTTTAATCTCTTATTCCTTTATGGGCATGGAGAGTTCATTATTCTCAGGATTGGATATGAGATCCAAAATATGATCAATCAACTCACCCTCTTGATCTATATCAATATATTCCTCTTGCTTATATAAGCCACTAAAATCGAGATTCACTTCTACTTTGATCTCTTCAAAATCAGTTAGCTTCGTGCCATATTCCAACATTATTTCTTAGATATTGTTTTTGGACATGTGGGATTTTTCTTGCTTGTGGAAAAAGATAGAGTTTTGATCTCATGCCTTTATCCATAGGCTTCACAACTTAAGGCACCAATATTTATCCTCATCTCTTATTGCCTTTTGTAATTTTGATTGTCCACCTCTTACTATTTCACTGATTTAGAAATTTCCTCCTCCTCCATCTTATCTTGCAAATATGATAGCATCCCTCTTATCCTCTCTCTTTCTTCTAAGGGGGAGACAAAATTGTTTTTTTTCCCAAACTTTTAATGCAATTTTGGTTAATCTTAACTTTTGCTCCCATATGTAAATCGAGGTTCCAAGAATCAAAGTTTTCAACACTTCTTTAAGTCGCTCAATTGCGTCAAGATTCTTTTCCTAAAGAGGATTATACCTGAAGGGAAGGGGGACATAATCAAGAAAATCGTGAAGATGTAGATTTATGGGAATGTGATCGGAGGTAATGGAAGGGATAATTTGAGACTTGGAAGAATAATAATGTAGGAGGAGGATACTATGAACTAGAAAGTGATCCAACCTGACAGTAATGTGTCCTAGGATTTCTCTTTTGTTGGTCTAGGTATATTTCCCCTTTCTCTTCCTGATATATACTATATCCCAATATTTAATTCCAGAGAGGTCCTGAACTACACAACCTCCTATTTTCTCAGCATTATGTAGAACCATATTAAAATTCCATGCTATAATATAATCAAGGGAAAACTATGAATTGAATATATTCAATAGAGACCTCCAATAGTGCTCTTTTTCCACATAATTAACTAGCATGTAATTATTGAAAACACTGAAAGATTTACCTATTTGAATGATTTTGAATCTTTTCAAAATCTAATTTACAATTTGGTAAGAGATTTCAAGGCTTACCATTTGAGGGTTCCATAGAGAGCACAAACCCCTTGAGGCTCCCCTAGAGTCTTCTACAACACCTTCAAACAATATCCACTATTGTTTACTTGTTTAGATTTCATAATCTAACTTCATTTTTCATATCTTCTATCAGGAGACCCATATGATTTTCAAGCTTGACCAAATCCTTAATCGCAACAGATTTTTGGGTGCTACCTAGGCTCCTGCAATTCCAAGAGAATATCTTCATTGTTTACTAGTGGTTTTTGAGCCACCACCCTTAGATGGCGGGTTTTTCCTAACATCTTTGGTAGGTTTTTTCACTTAGGCCTAGAATTATTTCAATCATTCTATGTGGTCCCATCATAATGTTCATGATCACTTGTTCTTCTCTCACAATGTGAGCAATTTTTCTTCCAGATCACCTCGGTTCAATTTTCTCTAACCCCTCTACTAAGTACTCCCTCTTTGATTCAACTGGTTCTGGTTCTTTAGCTTTATTTTCAATGAACATTGACTCTACATCCTTCAATTTTTCTACTTAATGAGGGAATATCCTCCAGTTCTTCTCTAGAATTCTTCTTACCTTCCTTTGTATTCTCTTCGCTTAGGGTCATTACCCTCTTTGGGGGGAAATTATCTAACCTCTCCTTGACATTCTTCGAATACTAAAAAATTTGAGTTGAAGATTGCTCTTGCTCGCTAGGGTTTCCCACAAGTTCTGAGAATTTTAAATTGATTACTTCACCTGTCAGCTCACCCTTTGATTCAGATAGAATCACAAACCTGTTATTATTCATAGCTCCACCTGAACCAATATGTAAAGGAATTGAAGAGGACCCCCTAGGTCTGCCAACAGATTTAACTTGGGAGGGGACTAGAGCTCTCCATGAAAAATATTGGGCTCTCTCCCCCAAATTTACATTCAAACCATATTTCTGACCTACCACCCTCCACTAGTCCTCCTTTTCTCCCTCTAGAGGTTACTGAGTCTCTACTCTCTTGCAATTCTTTGAAAAGTGCCCATATTTGTGGTAGATATTGCATTTGAAAGGTAGATTCTCATAGTCCAATGTCTAAATGTGTTATCATTTATCCAAGGAAATCAGAACCACTTTCAGAATCACCTTTTCCATATCATATTAACACATATTTTGGAATAAGAGAAAAGGTTTTCCTTTAGCTTCGCCCTATTCAAATACTTCCCTAGCAAGTTGCTAATACATCTAAGGGCATCATCACTCCAACAATGTAAAGGGAAATGGGGAAATCTTACCCAGACAAGAACAAATGAGGGAATATCATTCTCTAGGTTGAAATTTGAAGGCCACCTATTGAAATACATACCCATGGCTCCAAGAAAATATGGCTCATTGTGGAAGATCAAGTCACGATCCTCCTTAAATTTGGAGAGGAAAGTATAAAATCCTCTATCACAAAAAAATGTTTCAACTACCCTTTCACATGGGGTTTCAATTTTTTTTTAATCCAGGAAGCCATAGTCCTTGGGGAAGGCCAGATACTAGTAAATTTTCCAATTAATCCTCTATTTGCAAAGGCCAATGTCTTGCATCTGGTTGAGGATTGAGGGAGCTTAACCTCTAGCATTTCTTCAATCCTCTTTATGAATTTCATTGATTGGGCCTTCAAAGTCCTAACATATGTCGAAACCATTGCCCGAAAGGAAAGGGCCTCTTCATCCAGGGGAGGACACAAATCCCCCCCAAGGGGTGCCTCCATTATCCTTCATAGAAAATAATTAGGGTTTCAAACATAAACACTTGACTCAACTCTCAAACTCAACTCGTAACCTCTTTTCTTTACCTAAATAAGAAGTTACAATTTTTTTCAAGGTAAAAAAACATTTTTTATTAATTAATTGATTGTCCACGTGTGTTAATTATTATATGCTATTATTGTAAATATGTAATGGAGTTCATTACATTGAAAAATATTTAATTAATCAATGTATAGAATACATAACATTAACAATAACGATTTTGGAGCCTTTGCACTTCTTGAAAACCAAGAGTAAAATTTGAATTTTGTCAAGTATAATAAAATACAATAAGCACACAACATTGTTGAAAATCCAATTATTATGATCCATGAGCCTCAATATTACATAAAATTACAATTCTATACACAAATATAGACAATGATAACTACCTTGGAGCGATATAGGTTGTAAATAAGTCCCAACACATGCATTATTTAAATAGCTAATCTTTAATTCAGTAACGGGTTTTGGTGTGAAAGATGCAAGGAGAGTTTTACATATTTAATGAATATTTATCCATCCCTTGCATCATTCTTCACCCGAAGACAAAAGTTATAGTCATGTTCATCTTGCACTTGAACATCATTATGAGTTGGTAATTGACTTAAATAATATGTGTAGAAATATGAATTAAAGAATCCCTTAAGGCCATCTTATGTAGACATGTCAATACATGGAAAGAAAAATAAGTATATATTTACATGGAATCCAATCATTAAGTCTAATATAAAAGTAAAACTAAATTTTTCAAAAATTAGTCTCAATTGCATTGTTCCTTTTACATTAACCGTTTCAAATAAATTAAGAAGCACAAACATATGGATGCAAAATATGAACTACTAGTGCATATGGAATCAATGTCAAGGGATACTTTTGGTGAATGGATTTTGGTTATTCATGGCCTACAAGACAAATTTTCCAATTGCAACTATTTTACCTAAAATATTGGGATATTAACAATAAATTTGGCATTAATACCCCGTAAAAAACACACATACATGTCTAACTAAATCAAGCTACCAATGCCAAGATGAAAAGGACAAAAGATTCACAATTGTAAGTATACCTTCCAATAATGATAACAATAAGAATATTTCTTCTCACTCCTCTAAGTGTTGCATGATCTATGGATAACATCAAAGAGCAAAAGAAATATGGTTTAAAATGGATCAATTGATCATCAAGAAGAAGAAATTTGTTTTCAAAAGGAATGAACTTGAGAAGAATTAGATAACCTCTCTTGACATGTAAACCTGGTCATGATCATCTACAATAGGTGACAAAGTGCCACCCTAATCCACGAACACTATAATTTGCTTTCTTTTTTATACATTCACATCTTCTCAAACATGGTTAGTTATGAAGGATTTCTATCTTGTATTAAAATAACATAGCAAAATATAGGACAATCAAATTGGAGACTTACCAAAAGATTAAGATTTGGGAGATTTCCAATCATAAGCCATTTTGTAAAGGAAATATGAACTAGCATAGGAGGATCAATAAGAACAACAAAAACAATGTTTAGAAGCATGATGGGTGGATTTGTTATTGGTTTCCCCCATATGATAGGGCCATAAAATGAGATATGAAAATGAAGAAAGCAACCGATAAAATGATTCAGACAATATCAAAGGGAATCATATAACTTACAATATGTTCTCTAAATGAACTATGGTAAGTAGATAGGATCATATTAAACAAAGGAGTGGGATGCATTCTCTTGAATCCCCACCCAACTCCATAACCTTCACCTTACCAAGTGTACTCAACTTTCGAAGAAATGCCATGCATGACTCAAATAATGTATGAACCTATAATTTAAGAGTTTTAAAACGATTATCATGATATTATCTAACGTTTCATATCATGTCAATTTTTAGAGGAAAGACTTGCAAAATGATATGGAAAATGGTTATGCAAGCCTATGCCATATCCTTCTTTCTATGTTCTGCATACACTCTATAGATACTAATTTACATCTAAAGAATTGACATATAATAATGGTGGTAGTTGGTATCCTTACCCATCGATGCATCTACATACCCATTATTATGAATGCATATGTGTGGTGCTTATTGCAACCATAACAGTTGAAGCATGCCTTATTGTAGTTCTTGCAAGTGTTAGTAATTACTTTGCAGTGTGTCAATATGCAAGTGAAATTTTTGGGTTCATAGCTACAAAATCGATCTTTCCTTGCACTCTAAACTCTTCAACTCAAAGTAGTTATAACATTTGATTAAAGGTCCAATTTTAGAGCCTTGGACTTCTCTCTCCCCTCTAAGCTCCAAACTGTTTGAACACATGTATAATTATATAGTTGGCTCAAATAGTGCACATTTGGTAGCACTCTCAAGTGGATGTGGAATCCTTTATGGACTATTGGCTAACATTTCACAACAATGTTCTTGATAAAATTTAAGACATTTACTAATATTGTTCCCTAGGTAAAACAAATAGGAACTATTCACACATGGTTAACAAAATCTCATACAATTTCATTGTGGGCACATAACACAAACTTCAGGTAATCATTTATTTCCTAGTTTATTTCAATTTCAGTAGGACTCCAAAAATGTTACTCAACCCAAGGTTGAAGTACAATGTTTAACTCCTATCGTATTTTGAGGTAGTGGTGATATTAATTGGCAATCCTCAACAAACATGTAGTATATTTTAGACACTAAAGCACATGATAAACCTTTGCAATAGCTTGATGGGAATTTGAAAAAAAAAAAACTTATGTAATGATTGTGTGTCATAAACTAGACCTTTATGGCAGCTAATAAGCAAAAAAAATAAGGCCTTTGTAGTGACTACCAGAGCAATGATGGAAATTGTCCTAAACTTGTTTGATTAAAAAATGAAACTAGTGATAGAGAACATGTGGGGTTATATGATATAAATTAGTTGCATGACAATGCTTCAACCAATTTTCCTACTTGTAATATATATATATTACAATGCTACATAATCACTTTGTGAGTAAAGTATTTCTTGTTGTTAAACAAGTGTAATAAAGAGTTTCCAAGACAGGTTTCTCTACTCAACTTTGGGAAAACCAAAATTTCTAGCTCTAAGAGTCCAGAGTGATTGCTCTCCTATGACGAGCCTCATTTTCCAGATTTTCAACATCAGCCCGAGTCTCCGACACTGTGGTGTTGAATAATTCCTCCATGGCTTCCGTCGCTTCCTGGTGAATTCGTGACCATGGTTGAGTGTGGTGGGTTTTGGCTCCGCCTCTAGGAGAATATCTATCCATGGGCGTTTCTTGAAGCAAGGAGCAACAAGTAATGAAAGGAAGGCCGAGGAACCAAAGCATGCAGGAATTCCAGAACTCTCTGGAATTGAGGAAACAGTTGGGGAAATGAAGATTATCGTGAGGGGCCACGTCTTCTATTCCATGCAGACGTTTGGGATGCTCATCTCTGGTGCAACCCCACGCATCATTTTCATTCCTGATCACAACAACTATGGTGTTGGACCTCTCCTTTTTTCATTAGGGTTCATAGAGCACGTTTGCACAACTTGTTGGCAGTTCCCACTTGACATCAAGGTTCTCCATTTCCACGCTTTACTTCATTAAAAAACATTTGTTTTCTTTGACACAATGGCAGAACGCTTGGTTCAATGATTTTCTCTATCCAAGGTCGGTTCATTCACCCAAACATTCTGCGATTGAGGTGCACCACTTACAGAAGGTTTGAAATCGATTAAGAGGTGTTGGTTGTTCACCAAAGAGCTTCATTATTTTCCCTTGAGCACTCCAAGTACAAGCTCGACGTTTACCTCAAACCTCACGATGGTATAATTGTTGCTCCAGCTACTCGAACGAGAGACCGTGTCCATAGGCCGCATACATCTTGTGAAAAGGAATACAGGAAACCACCTTTCATTGAACAAAATTTCACGAGATTGCTCTTAGATCAATGAAAAACCATGCAATATGAAGCCCAAAGAAATTTATCCAGCCAGGATAAAACAAATTGAGAAGATACATGCCACGAGATTTGAATGTTGGACATCTTTAGATCGAGGCTTTGCAATTGCACCTGCCTTTGGGGTTTCCAATACTCCAGTTTTGGGGCTTCAAGTAATGGTTTTGGAAACACTCCATCTCCTTTTGGTCAAAGTTCAACTTTTGGAACTTAGTCAATAACTCCAACATTTGGTAGCTCAGGATTTGGACAAACTTCCTTTGGTGTACAACATTTGGTAGCTCAGGATTTGGACAAACTTTCTTTTGGTGGACAACATGGAGGAGGTATTAGGAGAGGACATGGAAAGAAGAATTTGAGAGGTAGGGGCAATGGGCACAATCATGGTCTTCACTGTGTTCGATGTGGAAAAAATGGACATGAAACAAAGACATGTAGGATCTTATGGGAGAATATCAAAGATAAGCACGAACAAAAGGAAGGAAAAGGTAAAGATCCTAGATTCGCTCAATCTTTTATTGCTTATTGCAATATTGGTATAAATGAAGATATGTTCAAAACTTCATTTGCTTCTTGGAGAGATGCTTGGTTGCTTGAGACAAGTGTTAATTGTCACATGAATACTTAGAGAGACTTGTTTGAATAATTGAATGACAATGTAGAAGCTGCAATAAACTTTGCATATGGATCTAGTCTCAAACCTATAGGAATTGGCACCATTAGGCTCAAATTGCATAGATTCCTAAATTTTCTTTTGCATAATGTTCTCTATCTACCCGAGATGCAGAGGAACTTGATGTCTCTTGTGCACATTCTGTTGGCGACGGAAGTCACTCCTAGATTGCTAGCAGGAGCAGAGCCCGATGCCCATCAGTTTTATGTCACGATGATTTATAGATGGGATGACCGAATGGAAGCCAACTCAAAACAATATCATTCCAACTCCAAAACTAGGCCAGGCATGCATAGGTGCGTGAGGTCTTATATAAACTTCAGACAGTGAGCTGTAGTAAAGGGTGAACAGGCGGAAGACTTATATAAGAGGAAAGCAGAGGTCTGTTATTAACATCGGGTTTCTAACAGGCTGTGGAAGAAGACGTCCAAACGCAATATCATCTTACATTCAAACGCAAAAGCCAGAGAATGCAATAATGCAACAATAAATCTTTTATCATAACATAACTGCAATAATTCGCGCGAATCAGTCAATCACGAACTCTCTTAGCATGAGACGGAAATTAGATGGAGTAAGAAAAACTGTCTGTCATAAAACAAGATATCTCATATACAGATGCATAACCAATAAACTAGAATAACTGTTAAAACTTTACAGTAGGGAGCTCTGCTCTACCCTCCATTACAAAATGGCAAAAATGCCTACATATAGCCAAAACAAAACAACATCAGCGGAAACGAGAAGCTGTATTAAAAAATTTGCATCTGCATGTCTTCTGACAGTCTGCGCATGCAGACTCTGGATGATCGTGCACTTATGACAGACGCAATGGGACTCCTGACTGTCCTGCAGTGGTTTGACAGACGCAATCTCCGTAAGGAAGGACTATCATTCTGCTTGTACGCTTGGTCCTTTCCTGGCCTTCTATTTATGGAAGAAGACGACGTTCAACCACCTTCACGGCAATAATAACTGCTTCCTTGGGATTGGGAACGTCCTCGGTCAACTCTGCCCTCTGGGATGTGGAAGACCCCTCGCGCTGCCACCTGGAACAGTTGGACGGTCTGATGGATAAGGCGTGGAAGAACTAGCACGCTTGACGTGGAAGGGGAAAGGGAGGTGATGGCGTCAACACTGTGAGGGTGAGATGAGAGGTGATGAGGTGGTAGAAGGTAAGAGGGTCTAAGGATGGGTGCGGTAGAGAAAGGCTGACATGGAAGGGAGCGGGACACATGGCAGGGGACGAGGAGGCTCGGAAGGTGAGTGGATGATGAGATGGGGGGAGGGACCACATGGACCAAAAGAGGGAAGGTGGACAGATGTCGGAGGATGAGGAAGGGCTAAAGGGAGCGAGCCTCATCGCACGGCCAGGAGGAGAACATATGGCAAGGGGAAGGATGGTACAAAAGATGACACGACAGGAAGGGGGCCCACGTTGGTTAAACCCAGAAAGATAGAAGGCTCCGGAATACAATGTGCACCGTTGATCCGGGCGCTCTAATCACAGCTGTCGGAGAGATGCGTCCCCGATTCCGGACCCCCCCCCCTTAAGTCCAATGCGCCCGAGTTTCATCGATGGATGGACGGCTGAGAGGACCTCGACGCTTCCAACGTGAAAATCCCGAATGGCCCCACTCGTGGCTCAGCTATTGTGCCGTGTGTCCTCCATTACCAGGCTCGCTTGACGTGACCAGGTGCTAGGACCATAGGCTTAGCTTCAAAGGCACTTATCAGCGTTTCGGGGTTCGGGGTTTTGAGATGTGAGATGACGAGGGACTTTTACCCTTCGAATTCCCGAATGCCGATATGCCAACGTGACTAGATCTTGCACCACGCGTCATTGGATCGGACGACCCAGATTTAGTCTTGAAATATAGGTGCTTTCTTTGAAACTATAAATCGGTTAACTTGGTAGCCCCGATATCCCGATGACCGTTGATCTGTTCTTATGGATGAATCCAGGCCGTTGACAACGTAATTTCACCCGCTCATTTGATTGGAAGCCGTAAAACGAGATTTTTTCCATGCTGCGCTCGGGCGCTTCTCGTGTAACTTGCAGACCCGAATGCTCTCGAGCCCAAGACAAGAATTATCGCTAACACATTCGATAACAAGGCCATTCTATTCACATGTTTGATGGACACCTTGAAATAAGGAGGTCTCCCGACAAGATGGTCATCATGAAAAGATGGGAGGATGATAGAGTTTTGAAGTTAAAAGGGACATATGCACGAGCACACAAATTCAACATACCTTTCTCGCCACGATGAAGGTACATTGTCATCTAGTCTCTTGTGGCATGTTAGATTTGGGCACATCAATTATGATAGTCTTTGTGTGTTGAAGTAAAATGGTGTCTCTGGTTTTCCTACCATTCGAAGGAACTTGAAGAAATGTGAGGCATGTATCATTGGTAAACATAGAAAGCAACCTTTTCATGATTCCACTCTGAGAGCACATAGAAAGCTAGAGTTGATACACGTTGATTTGTGTGGCCCCATGCATGTTCCATCTACCTTCGGTAATAAATACATCATGACTTTTATTAATGACTACAACAGGATGTGTTGGGTTTATTTGTTGAAACATAAATCTCAAGTATTTGAAACATTTACAATTTTTCATCTATGGATTGAAAATGAAGATCAATCTCGTATTGGCACTCTTCATAATGATAATGGAGGGGAATATTGTTGTGTTCCAACAATTTTTTTCTTGGAAATTTCCTTGTTTTAACAATATGTAATTTTTCAAATAGTTTGCATCCAACACATTTTCAACAGTTTATATGTGCCTCTAAATTCTTATATAACTTACTCTAGAAACACCATTACATGAACTCCAAGTGTTCATTTCATTCAATAATAAGACAACTAATAAACATTTAAAAGAAACACCAACAAAAAAATGCAACAACAAATATAAGGAACATGATACAGTTATTGTAAGCTACCTCTGTAATATATGAGAAGAATAATCTTATGGTTGGCTATCCAAAGAGATTGCAACCTAGCAAATACACCCACGGGTTGAATTGACATCTGATGTAGGAGAAAACAAACCTCTTTCCTTCGCAATAGATTTGTCCACAGGAAATTCGCTACAACAATTGATAAGACAAGGTTTGGCCCGATAAATCGCCCCTACACAACAATCCCTTCATTCTCTGTCTTAAATATTGTGCCCAACAACCAAGTAATGCACCCAACAAGTGAGAGGTGCATCCAACAAGTAATAAAACTCCTAGATAAGAGGGAATGTGCCCCCACTAGTATATGAAATGCACCAACATGCAAATGTTGGCCGATAAA
Organism: Picea engelmannii; assembly: GCA_009831015.1. Lineage (NCBI taxonomy): Eukaryota > Viridiplantae > Streptophyta > Pinopsida > Pinales > Pinaceae > Picea > Picea engelmannii. Next base: position 97,395 of record ML786210.1, on the reverse strand, counting down.
GCAAGGAACTCGACCCCAATTGTCAATACTCAGCCCACAAGAGGAGAACGGTGTCAACAACAAGGAAAATATGCCCATCGTGAATGGAAGCTCCACCAATAATCAAATAACTCAACATCTTGTCCCAAAACTACACCGAACATAAGGGAAAACAACCAACAAGCAAATATCTCAACCCCCAACTGATAAGCTTGCCCTACAAGGTAAGAATTCAGACCACAAGGGGAAATACAACCTAACTTCAAAGGGAAACTCGACCCCTTAGTGAATAAGTTGTGATGTCCCGTTACCAAGAGTAGGCTAGCAGGGAGTGACTTAGTAGTCTATGTGTTCCCGTAGACTATAGTCAGGCACAAACAAGGAACAAGATGGAGAAATAAGGGTGGTTTGGTGGCTAAATGATGAATTAATCCAAAAACTTAGGAAAAGTCACTTAAGCCTAAGTCAACGAAGAATTAGAATGAAAAGGTGCTAAAGGGGGACTTAATTAATTAATTATTCACCTAAGGATAAAAAGCACCTAGCTTAAGTGAGGTCAATGGTGAATTAGATTAGGAAGGGTATAAAGGGAGGAATTTGACCTAATTCCTCATTATGCATTGTTATGATTTGATGTTGAGAGTTCCCAGAGGAGGAAGAGAGTCGACTTTACTATTTTGTGGATTTCTAGAGGAAACCACCACCATTGATCGGTTTCGGTGTTGAGAGACACACCCTAGCCCATCAGAGATACCATCCAGGCATTTCACCGTGTTATTCAGGAGTATCCAGTGCAAAGTGTGCACCTTAGCCAGTGAGGGCGCAAGTCAGATTGAGGGTTTGTGGTGCTGCACGAGGTCTGAGATCAGATTGCAGTTTCCTTCCGACCTAGTTGAGATCTAGCCAGGGTGCTCAGATTGAACCAGTTTCCATCATATTCTGACGGTGGAATCTTGCAGGGCGCATCATCCAGCCATTTAGGGTGCAACTCTTCCGGCAGGACATTTGAGGTTGCAGACGGAGCATCAGGGCAGATCTGGGGAAACCATTCCGAACCAGTTCCGCATTTGGTAAGACAATCGTTTTGATTCCTATAGCAGCAGATTCCATTGGTGGAATCATTTGGGGTGCATCCAGTGTCCCAAGAGGTGCGCAAACCCCCCAGGGGTCTAGATCCAGTGCCTCAGAGACCAGATCTGACATCCGACACTCATCCATTTCAGTCTAGAGGCCAGGGTGCTTCTATTGGAGTAGTTTCCATCTCGTTCTGATGGTCTATCCTTCCGGATGAGTTTTCTAGCTGGCAGCGGTTACCGTATTTCTCCGTAATCACATATTTTTGCTGATCTATCCGTGCATGCATCAGATCTTCCTTCATCTTATGATCACTGGTATTTTTATGCTATTTGTTGTATTCCAGTGATGATCCATGAGGTCTAGCTGATGATTATACTCTATATTTCCAGTATATTATTGTATTTCCATGCTTGAGTTGCATAATACATGTTATCGGGCATTTGATGTTCTTTACTTCCGCATGCATCCTTTATATATTGTTTAAACCATAAATACACAACATGCACATGCAATAACCCTAAATATCTCAAACACACAACTGAAACGCATCCAAAAACCCCTAGTGTATTAGATCTGCGAGACATAACATTAGATCAATAGAAAATATCTTGATCAACGGGATCAGGGATATTTTAGTGGTATCAGAGCTTTAGTCCTGCCAGCTTGTGACTAAAGACTATGAGTGCAGTAGAAGACCCAGATGGTCATGAGCACGTAGGTGACGAATATGTCACTTACAACAAGTGTAAGGAAAGAAGGGCTAGGCCTAACTTTTCTCCTTTCCGTCCTAGTTCGGAGGAAGAGGAAGAGGCACACAGAGAAGTAGAGAGAAGAGTAGAGCGTGAGGCCAAGCACGAAGCAGAGAGGAGGCTAGGTAAAAAATATGAGCGGCCAGAGGGAAGTGGTAAGGCCCCCATGGATCCATATGTAGCCTTCATGCAGGTTATCAGTGATATGTTAGCTAGTCAGCGGACCATGTCTCAGTCCTTGGCTTAGGTAGCTGATAGATTGGCTATGGTGGACATCCTGAGCACACAAGCCCCACATGCATCATAGGGGAACTCAGGGGTAGGCAGTAGACCCCAGTCACCTACTCGCAGAGGGCACCCCCGATAGAAGCACAAATACCGATAGCATAGAGACCGCCCACTCATGCAGAGGACATTGCAGAGTATCAGAGAGAGTATGCAACATTGGGCTGTGACTTCCATCAGGATATGACCCTAGTCGAGTATTGTGGGCTCAGACTCAGGAACTGTCCCAGAGAGCCAGAGAGAGGAGAGCCACAGCTGCAGCAGCAACAGGGGCATAACATTGATTTCATCCGAAAAGTTGGTAAACTCACCGTACCTTCTTTTGATGGATCGTCCAAATGCACCGCCAGAGCTTGGGTACAGAAGCTTGACACCTACTACAAGATCAACCAGATGACCGAGAAAGAGGCCATCAGTTTCGCCACCTTACACTTAGAGGGTGAAGCACACAAGTGGTGGTATCATGGATTGGTGACATTGGGCCATATTCGCATCACCTCCTACCGAGAGTTCACAGAGAGACTCATGGACAGATTTGATAGGAGGGATACAGAGATCCATTTCAGAGATCTAGGCCAGTTGAGACAAACTGGCACAATAGAGGAATTCATCTCAGAATTTCAACGGGTAGCAGTGGAAGTGACAGATATATCTAAGCCCCGAATGATCATGTTATCCACAGAAAGGCTCATAGAACCCTTGAGAGGATGGGTGAAGGCATACCGACCTCACACCCTGCATGATGCCATCCTACACACTAGAGATTTGCCAGATTCAGTGCCAAAAACTAAACCCTTTTCCAAATCCTTCATACCATAGAAGGATCGGGACCAGAAGCCATTACAGAGGGAATGGAAGGGTAAGGAGAAGTTGGATTATGAGATGAGGTGAGAGCTTATGAGGAAGAAGATTTGCTTCAACTATAGAGATCCTTGGGTCCCAGGCCACAGATGCATGGGCAAGGGAGAGATTCACTATATTGAGGTGGCCGCAGACAGTGTGGACAGTGAGGAGGAGGAGTAGGACAATGAATCCACCAGCTCAGAGGAGGAGCCAGAGCATGCGGAGGAACAACCTCCCCGTAGACCATCGACACCGACAGGGACCCACCCACCGGTTGTTCCACAGCCTCTTGAGCAGGCTAGCAGACAAAAACTAGCAAAGGGCAGAGTCATAGCAACCCTTTTTGGTGTACCCAGGTACGACACCCTCAGGATCAGAGGTACTATTTAGGGGCAACAGACAATCTCCCTGATAGATGGTGGGGCCACCCACAACTTCATCGACGCTTCATTGGTATCGAGATGGGCCCTTCAGACAGAGGAGTTTGAGGGATTTGATGTTGCAGTAGCATATGGCCATACAATGGAGTGTCTAGAAAAAGTTCCAGACTTGGAGATCAGGTTGGATAACTACACCGTGAGAGATACATTTTGTGTGGTTGACCTATCATACACAAATGTAGTTTTGGGAGTTTAGTGGTTGATCACCTTGGGTAAAATCACCACCAACTACCAAACCTTAGAGATGGGATTCAGAGACAGTGATGGGAAGATGGTTCTCCTAAGGGGCATGTCAATAGGGGCACCCATGACAGTCTTAGCTAAGAGGATGGAGAGGATCTTCAGGCATGGGGAGGAAACATTTTTCATAGAGTGCTTGATCACTACGTGGAAGGATTCCGAGGGTTGACATCAGTTTCAAATAGAGATTAGGAACTTGTTGGGACAACATCAACATGTTTTTGGTTCGATTCGGACAGGGGATTAGAGCACACCATTGAGTTGGAGGAGGGGGCCAAACCCATGATCACCCCCCCCCCCCCCCCAATCGTCATCCTAATAGGTTCAAGGATGAGATAGAAAAAGAAATCAAGGAATTGTTGGCAATGGGACACATCAGACCTAGTAGCAGTCCATTCGCCTCTTCAGTTGTCTTAGTCCTGAAGAAGGATGGCACCATGAGGATGTGCATCGACTACCGGGCTTTGAATAAGAAAAAAATCAAAAACCGGTATCCTATCCCTCGCATTGATGAGTTGATGGATGAGTTGCATGGGGAAGTTTTATTCTCGAAGATTGATCTACGCTCTGGATATCATCAGATCAACATCAAAGAGAAGGACATAGAGAAGACGACATTTCGGTGCCACTTTGGCCATTTCAATTTTCTGGTTATGCCATTCGGGCTAACCAATGCACCAGCTACATTCCAGTCTTGCATGAACCACATTTTCAGGGGGAAGTTGAGGAAATCAGTTTTGGTTTTCTTTGATGACATTTTGGTCTATAGCAAGACATGGTAGGAGCATATGGGACACTTGGAGGAGGTATTGATCATCATGGAGGTGCAAACACTATACGCCAAAGAGTCCAGGTGTGAGTTTGGGATGACAGAGTTTCTTTACTTGGGCCACATCATCAGTGCACAGGGGGTTCAGGTACATCAGGAGAAGATCAGGGCCATTTTGGATTGGCCAACACCTAGGAGTTTAACAGAGTTAAGGAGCTTCTTTGGGTTCTGTAGTTATTACAGGAGGTTTGTCAGGGGGTTTTCGAAGTTAGGAGCACCACTCATAGATTTGACCAAGAAGGGTGCCTTTCAGTGGACAAAGGGGTCACAATGGACATTTGAGAAGATGACTGAGGTTATGAGCACATGCCCTGTTCTATCCCTTCCGGACTTCTTGCAACCATTTGTCTTGGAGTGCGACACATCAGAGGTGGGAATTGGAGCAGTGTTGATGTAGGGAGGCCATCCCATTGTGTTTGAGAGAAGGAAGATCATCGAGTCGGAGAGACTCTAGCCTATTTACGACAAGTAAATGATAGCAATTATGAACTCTTTAACCAAATTCAGGCAGTATCTGGTGGGCAACATATTTTTAGTGAAGACTGATCACAACAGTCTCAAGTATTTCCTAGATCAGAAAGACCTCAGTGAGAAGCAACAAAAGTGGGTCTCGAAGATACAAGCCTTTGATTTTGACATCGAGTGTGTCAAGGGAAAAATGAACGTTGTGGAAGATGCCTTGTCCAAGAGGCCACCATGGTGTTCGATGATGAACATTTGCACAGATCGGAAAGCACACTTGTTGGTGGAATATTCCAAAAACAAGTTTTCTTGTGAGGTAATGGATGGATAGGTGGTCGACGATAGATACCAGGTACTAGATGATGTCATTTTCTACAAAGATCAGATCTATTTGGTTCCAGAATCTACCTCAAAGGGGAAGATTATGACGATGTGTCATGATTCACCTGCAACGGGGCACCGAGGGTATTTCAAAACTTACAGGTAGATCAGGGAGAGATTCTCGTGGAAGGGTCTCAAGGATGATGTACTAAAGCACATCCGAGAGTGCATGACTTGTCAGCAGAACAAGTCAGAGCAGACACACCCAACAGGGTTACTACAACCTCTACCCATTCCAGAGCAGAAATGGGAGAGCATTTCTATGGATTTCATCACAGGCCTTCCCCGCGTGCAGGGCAGGGACTGTATATTTGTAGTGGTCAACAGGCTGACCAAATTTACAAATTTCTTTGCCATACCCACAGATTACAAGGCCATATAGGTAGCGGAATTATTTTTCATAGAGGTATTCAGATTGCATGGCCTACCCAAGTAGATAGTCAGTGATAGAGATGGGTGCTTCATCAACGCATTTTGGCAGGAGCTTTTTTGGTTGACAGACATAGAGCTAGCCACGAGTACCAAATACCACCCACAGACAGATGGCCAGACAAAGATTGTCAACAAATGGGTGGAGGGGTATCTGAGGAACTATGTGGGAGGACAACAATGCACATGGGTGAGGTGGTTGCTCATGGGTGAGTATTGTTACAACATGACACACCATATGTCTATCAGGATGTCACCATTTAGAGCATTGTATGGATACGATGCACCCACTTTTGTGGATACTATATTCAGGGATAGCAGGGTCCCAATGGCCAAATATTGGGTGGAGGATAGGCAAAGGATTCTGCGAGAAGTAAAGGAAAACTTACAGGCATCACATAATCAAAAAAATATCTATGCAGACAGGCAAAGGATCGAACGTAGTTTTGAGGTTGGGGACATGGTTTTCCTGCAGTTACAGCCATATCGACAGTCCTCCTTGAAGAGGAGTGGAGCAGAGAAACTGAAACCAAGATTTTATGGGCTGTACAAAGTCATCAAGAGAGTAGGCGAGGTGGCATACAAGATAGAGCTACCGAAGGGTAGCAATATTCATAATGTATTTCACATTTCTTGCCTTAAAAAGGCAGTGGGACAATAGATCAGAACTTCAGAGGAGATGCCACCTTTAGATGAGGAGGGCCAATTGGAGTTAGTGCCAGAGGAGGTGCTTGAGAAGAGAGAGCGCTAGTTGAGGAATAGGGTCATCAAGGAGTGCTTGATTAGATGGAGGGGTCTTCCAGTGGAGGATGCCACATGGGAGGGAGAACATATTTTGCAGCACCTAGGATTGATGTTGCTTGAGGACAAGCAATCTTGGGAAGGGAGGACTGTGATGTCCCGTTCCCAAGAGTAGGCCAGCAGGGAGTGACTTAGTAGTCTATGTGTTCCCGTAGACTATAGTCAGGCACAAACAGGGAACAAGATGGAGAAATAAGGGTGGTTTGGTGGCTAAACGATGAATTAAGCTAAAAACTTAGGAAAAGTCACTTAAGCCTAAGTCAACAAAGAATTAGAATGAAAAGGTGCTAAAGGGGGACTTAATTAATTAATTATTCACCTAAGGAAGAAAATCTCCTAGATTAAGTGAGGTCAATGGTGAATTAGATCAAGAAGGGTATAAATGGAGGAATTTGACCTAATTACTCATTATGCATTGTTATGATTTGAAGTTGAGAGTTCCCAGAGGAGGAAGAGAGACGACTTTACTGTTTTGTGGATTTCTAGAGGAAACCACCACCATTGATCAGTTTCGGTGTTGAGAGACACACCCTAGCCCATCGGAGATACCATCCAGGCATTTCACCATGCTATTCAGGAGTATCCAGTGCAAAGTGCGCAACTCAACTAGTGAGGGCACAAATCAAATTGAGGGTTTGTGGAGATGCATGAGGTCCGAGCTCAGATTGTAGTTTCCTTCCGACCCAATTGAGATCCAACCAGGGTGCTCAGATTGAGCTAGTTTCCATCAGATTCTGACAGTGGAATATTTCAGGGCGCATCATCCAACCATTTACGACACAACTCTTACGACAAGACATTTGAGGTTGCAGACAGAGCATCAGGGAAGATCCGGGGAAACCCTTCCGACCCAGTTCCGCATTTGGTGAGATGATTGTTTTGAGTCCTATAGCAGTATATTCTATTGGTGGAATCATTTGGGGTGCATCCAGTGTCCCAATAGGTGCGCAAACCCCCCAGGGGTCCAGATCCAGTGCCTCAGAGACCAGATATGACATACGACACTCATCCATTTCAGTCTAGAGGCCAGGGCGCTTCTATTGGAGCAGTTTCCATCTCATTTCGACGGTCTATCCTTCCGGACGAGTTTTCCAGCTGGTAGTGGTTACCGTATTTCTCCGGAATCGCATATTTTTGCCGATCTATCCGTGCATGCATCAGATATGTTCATCTTCCGATCACGAGTATTTTTATGCTATTTGTTGTATTCCAGTGACAATCCATGAGGTCTAGCTGACGATTATACTCTATATTTCCAGTATGTTATTGTATTTCCATGCTTGATTCGCATAATACATGTTATTGGGCATTTGATGTTCTTTACTTCCGCATGCATCCTTTATATATTGTTTAAACCATAAATACGCAACATGCACATGAAATAACCAACATGCACATGCAATAACCCTAAATATCTCAAACACACAACTGAAACACATCCATAAACCCCCAATGTATCAGATCTGGGAGACAAAACATTAGATCTGTAGCAAATATCTTGATCAACGAGATCATGGATATTTCATAAGCTTAATCAATCACGAAAAATCGCCCTTAATAGGAAAAACTTTTCCTTCTCAAATAGAAATCGACCTCTTCACACAAAAGACCAACAATTAAATAACAAAAAATTAACCACACTAAAGCACAATGAAGAAATCTAGATGATCTCTTCCCAATGACCAACTAGGGTGAATAGTCTCACGACTGAAACCAATCTCAGAAATATCTCCTAGGGTTTTCGTCCCAAGAGTTCATAAATCCACAAAGATCTCTCTCAAAACAATTTTAGAAATGTCAAGTCAAGAATGAGAGAGGGCACCCTCTTTTTCCCATTTTATTCTTTGGTTGTCTCTTTTGCGAGCATTTTACCTTTTAATAAGTTTAAGTGACTTTTCATATTCTCAATAGTCACTTAAGCACATTTTTTCTATTTACTCAATGTCACCTTTTAAAATTAATTAATTCCCACTCCAATGACATTAAATAAATAATTAATTCCCTTTTTTATACTGACTATAGCCCATGGGAATTACTTAGGCTATTTCATCTATCTCCGAGATGACTCATTTGGAAAGGGACATTACAAATATAATTCTAATGAGTTTGAAACCTATCTTCACCAACATGGGATCAAGCATCAAACCATTGTTCCATACAATTCTCAATAGAATGGTGTAGTAGAAAGAATGAACATGACACTCTTGAATATGGTACGTTCAATGCTATTTTTCAAGAATGTGAAATTGATGTTTTGGGTTGATGCAATTCTATGTGAAATGTATGTGAGAAATGGAATTCCATCTCATGCTCTTGGGAATGATACTCCTTATGAAATGTGGTATGGATGCATTCCTTTGGTGAGGCATCTCAGGGTTTTTGGTTCCACATGTTATGCCTTAATTCCCTAAGGAACAAAGAAACAAACCTGGTGCAAGGAGTCAAAAGTGCATCTTCTTGGGGTATTGAAATACCATTAAGGCATATCATCTTTACGATGAGGTAAACATGAAGCTCATTCTTTTGAGAGATGTGATTTTTCTTCCAAGAATGGCAAAACTATTGAGCAATAGCTTGATCATCTAGATAGATTCACCCATGTAAAGACATATCATGAGTTTGATGATGATATTCCACATCTTGAAGGGGGATCCCTATCTTGGGTCAATCTCTAGAATCTCTTTTTGAAGTTCCATCTCCCCCTCATGTAGAATACCCAACCAATTTGTCAGAACATGAATGTAAGGTACCAGATGTAATATAATATGCAGAAACATGAATATTCAACAGATATCAATGGAACAACCTACTATTGATAAGAGCAACACTAGAAATAATACCTTTGTTCAAAAGAAAGCAATGTTCACTTGCCTCTTCAAGGTGGCAACCTCTAACATAGCATAGCTCTATTACAACATTCTCAAGACAAAAACTTCTCATGCCTCCTACTCTTATTTATACTAATTCTATCTTCCAAAGAACATTCTATAGGAAGATATTTCTAGAAGCGAAAGCTTCTATTAGGTCTTCTTACATTGACTTGTTCACATTTATTGAATAGGCCTTATTAACTAATGTCGGCCTTTATTACATGGAAAATATATAATTCTACCTACGTGAGGGGTTAGGGAGGTTAGGTCCCTAACATGCCCTCCCCCTTGAAGAACAACCTTGTCCTCAAGGCTTGAGATGAGGAAATTGTTGCAGAATGGTGGTCGAATCCTAGGTGGAATCTTTTGGAGTTGTATCTTTCCACTGAACTAACACTTCCTTGATGGTGCACTAAAATAGGAAACACTCTCGTTGGTCCAAGATGATATGTTTCTCCAACCAAATTGAACCATCTTCATCCAACTCCGGGAGATTGGTTTGAGTTTGGCACTTTGTTCCAATCACTTTATTTAAGCATGAGCCATGTAAAACAAGATGGATCTTAGAATGACTAGGCAGAACTAACTGGTAGGCCACAAGCCCCATGCGCTTGAGAATGGTATAAGGACCATAAAATTTGGGAGCAAGTTTCTGACAGTGTTCAACTTTCAGTGAAGTCTACTTATAAGGTTGTAGACGAAGAAATGCCTAGTCCCCTTCAACAAATTGATGCTCAGAACGTCCTTGATCTGCTTTCTATTTCATGTGATTCTGAGCCATGACCAAATTTTCTTTGATGGAGTGTAGAATGGCCTCTCAGACTGTATGATTTTTGTCAACCTCCGAACGTTTGACCCTTTCATAGGTTTTGGTAAACCCTAAATGCCCAACTATGGGTGAATCATGAAGCTGCACCGTGTATTTAAGTTGCGACTGTTTGCTTAAATAAATATGATCTTTGTAGCGAAGCTCTTCATTGTGCCAAGAGTACCCTAGATGAGATGGAGATTGGTGTTGCAATTGTTGGATAAGGTGAGAAAGTTTGGGATCTTGAAACCATTCCTGGCAAACAGTTTAAAGCCAACATGGTACAATGAAGGAGAGGGAAAAGAGGGAACCTTCTTCTTTGTACTTACTAGAAAGAGTGTCACCAACCACATTTTATTTTCCCTTCTTGTAAATTATCTCATAATCATATCCAAATAGCTTGGTCACCCATTTTAGTTTCTTTGGGAATGAAATGTGTTGTTCCAGAAAATGCTTGAGGATTTGATGATCAGTTTTAATTTGGAAGTGTTTCCCCAAGAGATAAGGATGCCAAAGATCCATGACATGTAGAATAGCCAACATTTTCTTTTCATAGATTGATTAGCCCAAATGTCTCTCCCAAAGTTGTTTACTAGTGAATGCCAAAGGCCTTCCATCTTGCATGAGGAATGCCCCAATTCCTTTCTATGAAGCATCACATTGCATGAAAAAAGTGTTTGTGAAGTCGGGAAGGGCCAAGACTGGAGTTGTGCACATAGCCTCTTTCAATGCTTGGAAGGATTGACCAACAACATGAGTCCAAGTGAAATCATTATTTTTAAGGAGAGCAGTGAGAGGTGCGACAATTTTTTCCACAATTCTGAACAAATTTGATATAATACCCTGTTAAACCAGAAAACCACGTAATCTCTTAAGAGTTTTAGGGCGAGGCCAATCCTTCATAACTTCAATTTTCTTAGTATCCACCCATACACCATCCTTGTTGACAATATGACCTAGGTACTCCACTTCAAAGGATCTAAAGGCACATTTAGATTGTTTGAGGAAAATTTGGTGCTGAGAGAGTAGATGGAGAACTCGATCCACATGGGAAAGATGGGCTTCCCAAGTTTTGCTATAGATGAGAATATCATCAAAGAAAACTAAGACAAAATGATGAAGGAATGGATGAAATACATGATTCATGAGACTTTGGAAAGTGGAGGGATATTTACACAGACCAAAGGGCATGACCAAAAACTCATAGTGACCCTCATGAGTTCTAAATGAAATCTTTTAAATGTCTTCCTCTTTCGTACAAATCATGTGGTATCCAGAATGAATCTCAAGTGTAGTAAAGTATTGAGCATTGTTCAATTCATCCAAGAGACCATCAATGAAAGGAGTGATAATTTTTTCTTGGATGGTGAGTTTGTTCAAGGCATGAAATTTGGGGCACATGCACTAAGTGCCTTATTTCTTGAGTACCATGACCATGAGAGAGGAATAGGGGTTGGTACTATGACAGATAACACCATCTTCGAGCAATTCTTGAACAATTTTCTCAATTCCATTTTTCTGGGCAAAGGGATGACGATAAGGACGGACATTAGGAGGTAGGGTACTCGGGACTAGACGAATGGAATGATCATGAACACCACCGGAAGGGGGAAGTCCACGAGGAGTGGAAAAAATGACTTGGTGTTTAGAGAAGATAGATTGGAGGTCAAGATGCACGTATGGTGTCTTCGTTGCTTGAATGGAATGGAGTTGGGTAATAATTCTCGAGTGGCCTTTTTTGAGAAGCTTTTCCATTCAGTGGGAACTGATGATCTCAGGGGAGCCTGTTGTGATGCCTTGGAACTTATGTTGTTGTCCCTCTTGTTGGAATTTCATGGTTAATTCCTTAAAAACTATGAGAATGGGTCCCATAATGTGTAACAATTCAACACCAAGCACAATATCACAACCACCCATGTTGATGACAAACATATGAGATTTCAGGTGATACTAACCAATTTGTAGGTGCACATTTTCACAACGCCCACCACATTTCATGGAACTACCATTGGTAATCATGATTTGAAAATTGTTGACAACACATATAAAATAATTGATTTCCTAGGAATTACAACGATGAATCAAATTATGGGTGCTTCCACCGTTAATGAGGATGATGAACTTCATGTGCTTAATGTAGTTAATGAGCTTGAGGGTTTAGGAAGCAGATAAGCCAGTAAGGGCATGCAATGAAATCATAGGTTCAACTTCTGGTTGATCAGAGGGTGGAGTAGGAGCATCAGTTGGGGATAGTTCTTCCACTGGGGAAACTTCGACCTCCTTGTCAGCAACATCCTAAAAAATGGCCATAAAAAGTTTTTGTTCCATACACTTGTGCCTTGGAAAATATTTGTTATCACAACTATAGAAAAGACTCTTGAGTTGACGTTGAACCATTTATTCCTGAGTTAGTTTCTGGATCTTGAGAGGAGTGGCAGGAGGGGTAGGATTGATAGTTCGGGTGCAAGGAATAAAGGAGGGTTTTGTGGTTCTGGGTGGAGATAGTTCGTTGGGCTTACTTGGCTCATTGGGTAGCTTCCAACCAAGTTTGAGGGTGAACCATTAGGACCTGGGCACGAATTTCATCCTTGAGGCCATTGATAAAGAATTCCATGAAGAAAGCATCAGACATGCCCTTCATGCGGAAAGACAAGTGTTCAAAGGAAGATATAAAGTCTTACAATGTGCCCGATTGTTTCAACTTGGTCAGACAACTGAGACAGTGGGTGTTAGTTTCAAAGTGTTCATAAATATCTGCAACAAATTGTGTCCAAACAACATACCCTTGGCATGCATTTCTACACCATTTCCACCATTGCCAACATTCGGGATCCATATAGAGGACACCATAATGAATTTTGGCCAAATCATCAGTAATTCCATGCAAGGAGAAATAATTTTCCATTTGAGTTACCCATCGTATGGGATCTGAGCCATCAAATTTGTTCACCTCCACTCAGGGAAGGAGGGGATCACGAAGAAGGGAGTTGGAATGAAAGGCCATATTATGGGAAGAGTCCTCACCTTGATAGTGTGAAGGTTTTTCAAAGGAGGGAGATCCATGAGATTATTTTAACCATTGATTGAAAGTGGTGATGAGGGAGTCCAATTCACCCTTAAGTGATGCAAATTCACCCATAACTTCGACCTCAAAGGTGGCCAATTTGGAATTGGTGGAACCAAAATCCAAAGTCACTTTCTATATGTTCTCTCGGTGCTATTTGGATTCATCTTGCAGGTAAAGTATTTCTTGGTTGCGAGTGGTGGCCATTTGAAAATGAGGGGGGTCGGAGAGGGGAAGTGGAACCATGGAAAAAAGTTAGAGAAATGCGATACATGACTGTGATTAGGGTGAAAAGAGGAAATCAATGGGATATGTGTCAATTAAGGGTGTTGGGAAGGGTGGGTGGGACCACTAAAAAAATATTGATAAGTGATAGGTACCACAATGATCAGGGTGAGAAGGAGAGTTCAATGGGATGGGTCGCAAATAAGAGTGTCGAGAAGGGGGTCAGGTCCACAAAAAAAATAGACTTAAAAATGATAGGTACCACTGTGATCAAGGTGAAGAGAGGAATCCAATGGGATAGGTCCCAAATAAGGGTGCACGTGAGACCACTATACTCTTTTTTTTCTCTTCTTTTACTCCTGCGGAGTTATACTCCAACCTGAATATTATTGCAGTGTCAAAATGCCCAAATTCTTAATAGAGAAAAATGTGTAGTAATTTCACAACTAGAATGCAAGAGGCAAGGTTGTGTGGCCAAAATATCCTTTATGTTCTTTGTCTAGTATGTTCTCTTTCCGTTGCAAGGGTTAGGGTTTTCAAGGTTCCTACAAACAAGGGTTTGTCTCGTGATATAACTCTTTGATATACATGTAGGGTTGAACAATAATACTTGACCCAATATATCAGGGCACCAACTAAGAAGGCTATACCATACCCTTAGTCGTACTACCTGATTACCCAGGTACTAGAGAGAATATTTTCGAGTGTTTTTCTCGGTGGCACTATAGCAGTCAGGTGACCAGTTCGTTGATCTATGACTAGTTTCAGGATACCTAGGGGGGATCCCGATATACCAAAGGTACTTGGAAGAGAAAGTCCGTATACAGGTGTTGTCTAATGCGCTACCACTCAAAGGGGTACCAACAAGGGTTACAAGGGAATCAAACAATGAGAGCTTAAAAACCTTTTGTATTTCATGTGTGTATGCTTCCCTAACCACATATTTATGTGTTGAATGATAGACCACTATAGTTTAAATACGTCAGAACATGTCTCTACCCTGGAAAAAGAAATTAACCCACAATTTCCTGTGAAGGAAAGAGCTCTAATAACACTTGTAAGGTACCAGATGTAATATAATATGCAGAAACATGAATATTCAGTAGATATCAATGGAACAACATAATATTGATAAGAGCAACACCTGAAATAATACCTTTATTCAAAATAAAGAAATGGCCACTAGCCTCTTCGAGGGGGCAACCTCCAGCAGAGTAGAGCTCTATTTCAATATTCTCAAGACAAAGACTTCTCATGCCTCTTACTCTTATTTATACTAATTCTATCTTCTAAAGAACATTCTAGAGGAAGATCCTTATAGAAGCAGAAGCTTCTATTAGGTCTTGTTACATTGACTTGTTCACATTTATTAAATAGACCTTATTAAGTAATGCCATCCTTTATTACATATAAAATGTATTATTCTACCTACGTGAGGGGTTAGGGAGGTTAGGTCCCTAACAATGAATCTCAATTGGATGATGTTATTGAGAGGATTGAAAGACTAAACCTTGATGAGAATGTAGCACCATATCAATCAATAGAGAAACCTGGACCATCATAGAAATGTCCAAAGTGGCTCATAAATACACTTGAAAGTGTTCATCATGATAAGGTTGGAAAGATAGGAACCAAAATCTCAACAAGACAAGATGATGGAGGTGATGTAAATAATTCAGATTCGGGTGATGTAAATGATATGGATGTTTCATATGATTGTTAATTTAATTTATCTACCAACATTGAACCAACTTCCTTTGAATAAGTTTCTTCTCATGATGAGTGGAAATAAGCCTTGCAGAAGGAGTATGGTGCTGTCATCAAGAATGGGACATGGAAATTGGTGGATCCTCCATTTGGAACCAAACTAATTGGTTGCTGGTGGGTCTATACGAACAACTACAAATGAGATGTCTCACTTTATAAGCATAAATCCAAGCTTCTGGTGGAAGGATTTTCCGAGAAATAAGGCATAGACTATGAGGAGAATTTTTCCCCCATGGAAAAATGGGCTACCATTTGTGCATTTTTGGCTTTGGAAATTGGCAGCACAAAATAGGCGGATGATTGATCACATGGATGTGAATACAACCTTCTTGAATGGATACTTGAAAGAGAATGTCTACTTGTCTCAACTAGAAGGATTTGTTGTGAAAGGTCAAGAACATAAGGTATGCAATCTCATCAAGTATTTGTATGGCCTAAAGCAAGCACCTCATGCATGGTATGAACAACTAACTGAGGATCTTTAGAAGATAAATTTCAAGCATTTAAATCTTGATGATGTAAATTTGTTTGTCAAGAAAGTTGGAAAAACTGTTGTATATCTTGTGGTGTATGAAGATGATCTTTTGATAATAGGGAACAATGAAGCATATATTGCATCCATAAATAATGAATTGAAGAAGGGTTTTGAGATGAAAAACATGGGACACATTCACTACTACTTGGGTATTGAAGTAACTAAGAATCCAAAATATATATTCATGATCTATAATTTGTCATGGATATTCCACTGGAACAATTCATCACAACATATATTAAACTATTATGAAACCTTATATTTTTGTATTTTATTACCTTAGATCCCATAGTAGTTAATTAATATCTTTGATTGAATTTAAGAAATAAATGAAATGGAAAATGAAAGAACATACAAACAATACACACAATTAACAAAAATGAACACAAGATTTGACCTAGGAAACCCAATATGGGAGAAAACCCATCTAGAAGGTGAGGCCTATGCTTCGTTCTCTTTGCTTCAGTTATAATATGCACATACAAAGGAATGTGAACTCACTATGGAGATACCTTTTGAAATTGTGGCATGAATGGTTGCTACATAATCCTCCTCATCCTCCGTTATGCTCACAAAATACCACTCTCAGATGTTTTTCTCAGCGATGGAACAAAATACAATGCAAAAGAATGGAACCCCTTTTCCTCTTAGTGGTCTGGTATTTAACATAGCCCGATAGCCATCTAAAGGTAGGGTTTTGACTTCCTCAACCCTCAATTGTGATAAGGTTTTTGACCTTTTAGAATCTTCTTGAAATTCCACATGTGGATAGCCTCATATGTGTTAGTAAGGGGGACTAACATGGCATCCTCTTGTACCCTGGTGGTCAACACAGTAGGTCAACTTGTGGGAGGCATATTTTTTGCATACAAACTCTGATTGACATGATTTTTGCACCAATGAAAAGGTATCTTAGTGTATATCAATGTTAAGGGATCCATGCTAAATCTATGAAGGTTTTGACCCCAAAACATTCCATTTGGTTCCTTAAAATGGCTCTGCAAGATTTCAAACCCCAATTTTCCAAATTGAGACTTGTCGTTAAAATGACCTTGCAAGCTGATTCCTCCAATTTTTTCCACTCTAAAAGCATCAAGATAGATGAAAAATAATATAATGATCCAATCTGGATCAATTAATCTCCCAAAAGAAGTACAATGGGAAATTGTTGAACAAATTTGGCATGGTTTATTATAATCCTCTCTCAACTCTAATGGATAAAAATTTGAAGCTAACAATGAATTTGAGGATGCAACTAAATATAAACATTTTTTGGGGAGTCTTATCTACCTTACTACTACTAAACCATATATTTCATTTGCAGATGGGATCCTTTATAGGTTCATGAAAAAAAATTGTGAAGGACATTGGTATGCTACAAAGAGAGTTCTAAGGTACTTGATGGGAGCTCAAGCCTTTGGGCTGAAATACTCTAAGGTGGAGGATTTAAAACTAGTTGGAAATGCATATCATAATTTGATGGGGATAAGGAGAATGGAGTGTCTACTTCAGGATACCTTATGAGTCTTGGATCAATGACTATCTCTTGGAGATCATGCAAATAGTTCATTCTATCAGATTCCACTACAAAGGAAGAGTATGTGGATGTTGAAGAAGTGACATAGGAGATTGTGTGGCTTAGAGTATGTGGTTGTTGCATAGGAAACAAATGAGATTGTGTGGCTCAATAATATAATAGAGGACTTGTAAGAGAATTGGGTAAATGCTACTCCACTTTTGATTGACAACACTTCTGCAATCAAGTTGGCCAAGAATCCTAGATTCCATGATCAAACAAAACACATCAACATGAAGTACCATATGATTCAACATCATGTAG
The DNA here is from genome assembly GCA_009831015.1 of Picea engelmannii. Lineage (NCBI taxonomy): Eukaryota > Viridiplantae > Streptophyta > Pinopsida > Pinales > Pinaceae > Picea > Picea engelmannii. Next base: position 79,771 of record ML786210.1, on the reverse strand, counting down.
AGGCCAAGACCATTCAGTTGATACAATGTTCCAAAAGTGAGCAAATTGTATACATCTTAACCAAAGTACTTGAAAGACAAAAGTTTGAAAAGTTCATAAAGATGCTTGGACTTACAAACACCCCTTCAGATTAAGGGGGGGGAATGTTAGATACCTAATCCTTGGGATTATCATATATTGTAAATATTAATTTAGGAGAAATATGAAGAGTCATAGGTGAATAGGAAGAGTTATTTAGACCTCTTGAAAGATGAAACCAAATGTCACTTCTCATTGTATTAATGTATAGGTCACTTTAATGAAATGCAATTCATCTATGGAGTTACTCATCCTTGGATTGATGTTATGTTAGATAAGGAACCATTTATTCCATATCTATTTCCTTGTGAACTGCTAAACTCTTCAAGCAAAATAAGGTTAGAGATAACACTATATCGTGATATCTATTGAAGTTCTCATTTTGGAAAATATGTAAAATTGAATATGATGCAACCATGCATAGATCTCTTACCTGGGTAGATTCAAAATGTATGCATGCTAGAGATAGCTATGTTATCGCTATCAATCCTTTACTATCATAAACTTGATCATAAGTGGTCTCACTAAAGAGGTTATTTGCATTAATATATTTTTATAAATTTTGTTTATTGTCCTATTGCACTAATACGATTTTATAATTTTGTTTATTGTCCTAAAATTCATCAAGTGGGACTATTCAATAAGGTATTTAAATGAGTATGTTATACTTATCATAAATTTGAATGATAGAAAACATGAAGAACAAGTAAGGGAATAAGAAAACTAATTACATAATCAATTATTTGTGTTTTCAAAGTATATAATCCCAAAAGGTTTAAGAAATCAAGAGAACACAAATTAAAATGTTTGTGTTTCTATAAGACTTTAGAATAGTTTAACATAAGGAAATATTACCTCTAATTATTGATAATATTGTAGATGTGAAATTCTTCAACAAATACTATGAAAAAGGCCAGGATAATGGTCATTATATAGTAATAATTGGTCCACATATGTTAGATGGGTCTATCTTAGGCAGTTGAGAGGAAGAATTGTTGCCCTCTCCACTCATTTTCAAATCTCACTTCTGACATGTTTACTATTTGTGAGCCAATTTTTGATTGAGGCTCTTCATAAGCCATGAGGAATATCTTTCCATTTCTTAAGGACTGGAGGGTGGAGTGCTTGATGACATGTAACAAAATTTATCCACACGACAAAATAGTTTTATAAATATAGTAGAATATGAGTCAAATATTACTTTGAATTCAAAAATAAATAGGTCAAAAACATCCTAGTTCAAGTGGGGACCCATACATAACTTGGTAGCTTGAATTGATAGTCCATGTAGAGATACATGGAAAAGAGATACGTGGTTCTAGAACACCGATTTCTCTAGAAATCAAGACATGTGCAAAACTTATCCTAGGAATGTTGAATTCACTTGTAGATTCAAACCATAGTTATGAATAAAAATCACTTACCCAAAGTAAGTATCCTAATATTAATCCTAATTGGTCAATTGATTAATCAAATGCACAATGAAATACATGAAATATCTTATCAGTAAGTAAAACAATTGTTACAAAATGAATAGTTATAAAATTGGGCACAAGGCAAATTCTTCAGTTCTGGATAAATATAACTTACTTAATACAATTTTCTACCTCTTAACCAAAGAATAAATGATTATTTGAAGGGTTTTCAATAAAATATCAATTTTGGATTTTCCTATTGAAAAAGAAGCACAAATGGATGATGTGATTGAGAGGATTGAAAAACTAAACCTTGATGAGAATGTAGCACCATCTCAATCAATAGATAAACCTAGACCATCATAGAAATGTCCAAAGTGACTCGTAAATACACTTGAAAGTGTTCGTCCTGATAAGGTTGGAAAGATAGGAACCAACATCTCAACAAGACAAGATGATGGAGTTGATGTAAATAATTCAGATTTGGGTGATGTAAATGATATGGATGTTTCATATGATTGTGAATTGAATTTATCTACTAACATTGAACCAACTTCCTTTGAAGAAGTTTCTTCTCATGATGAGTGGAAATAATCCATGCAGAAGGAGTATGGTTCTCTCATAAAGGATCGGACATGGAAATTGGTGGATCCTCCATTTCGAACAAAATGAATTGGTTGTTGGTGGGTCTATAAGAACAATTAAAAATTATATGTCTCATTTGATAAGCATAAATCGAGGTTTGTGGTGGAAGGATTTGTTGAGAAAGAAGGCATAAAATATGAGGAGAATTTTTCCCCCACGGAAAAATGGGCTACCATTCGTGCATTACTGGTTTTGGAAATTGGCAGCACAAAATAGGTGGATGATTTATCACATGGATGTGAATACAACCTTCTTGAATGGATACTTGAAAGAGAATGTCTACATGTCTCAATTAGAAGGATTTGTTGTGAAATGTCAAGAACATAAGGTATGCAAGCTTATCAAGTATTTGTATGTCCTAAAGCAAGCACCTCACTCATGGTATGAACAACTAACTGAACATCTTTCGAAGATCAATTTCAAGCATTTAAATCGTGATGATGCAAATTTGTTTGTCAAGAAAGTTGGCAAAATTGTTGTATATCTTGTGGTGCATGTAAATGATCTTTTGATAATAGGGAATAATGAAGCATATATTGCATCCATAAAGAATGAATTGAAGAAGATTTTTGAGATGGCAGACATGGGAGATATTCACTACTACTTGGGAATTGAAGTAAATAAGAATCCAAAATATGTATTCAGGATCTATAAACCATCCTAGACATTCCACTAGAACAATTCATCACAACAAATCTTAAACTATTATGAAACCTTATATTTTTGTATTTTATTACCTTAGATCCCTTATTAGTTAATTACTAGCTTTGCCTGAATTTAAGAAATAAATGAAATATAAAAATGAAAGAAAATGCAAAAAATAGACACCATCAACACAAAAGAATGCAAGATTTGACCTAGTAAACCCAATATGGGAGAAAACCTGTCTAGAAGGTGAGGCGTGTGCTATGTTCTCTTTGCTTCAGTTATAAGATGCACATACAAAGGAATGGAAACTCACCATGGAGTTACCTTTTGACAATATGGCATGAATGGTTGCTACATAATCGTCCTCCTCCTATGTTATGCTCACAAAATACCACTCTTAGATGTTTTTATCAATGATGGAACAAAATAAAATGCAAAAGAATGGAACCCCTTCTCCTCTTAGTGGTATGATATTTAACATAGTTTGATAGCCATCTAAAGGTAGGGTTTTGAATTCCTCAACCTTTAATTGTGATAATGTTTTTTTATCTTCTAGAATCTTCTTGAAATTCCACACGTGGCTAGCCCCATATGCGTGAGTAAGGGGGGATGACACGACATCCTCTTGTACCCTGGTTGTCAACACTGTAGGTCAACATGTGGGAGGCATAATTTTTGCATACAAACTCCAATTGACATGATTTTTGCACCATTGGAAAGGTCTTTGAATGTAGATCAATGTTAAGGGATCCATGCTAAATCTATGAGGGTTTTGACCCCAAAAAATTCCATTTGGTTCCTCAAAATGGATTTGGAAGGTTTCAAACCCCAATTTTCCAAACTGGGACTTTCCATTAAAATGACCCTACAAGTTGATTCCTCCAATTTTGTCCACTCTGAAAGCATCAAGATAGATGAAAAATAATATAATTATCCAATCTGGATAAATTAATCTCCCAAAAGAAGTACGACGGGGAATTGTTGAACAAATTTGGCATGGTTGATTATAATCCTCTCTCTACTCCAATGGAGCAAAATTTAAAGCTAACAATGAATTTGAGGATGCAACTAAATATAAACATTTTTGGGTGAGTTTTATCTACCTTACTACTACTAGACCAGATATTTCATTTGCAGATGGGATCCTTTATAGGTTCATGGAGAAAAGTTTTGATGCAGATTGGTGTGCTACAAAGAGAGTTCTAAGGTACTTGAAGGGAACTCAAGGCTTTGGGATCAAATACTCTAAGGTGGAGGATTTCAAACTAGTTGGATATACAAATAAAAAATTCACGGGGATAAGGATAATGGAGTGTCTACTTCAGGATACCTCACGAGTCTTGGATCAACGACTATTTCTTGGAGATCATGCAAATAGTTCATTCTATAAGATTCCAATACAAAGGGAGAGTATGTGGATGTTGCATAAGTGTAAAAGGAGATTGTGTGGCTTAGAGTATGTGGTTGTTGCAGAGGTAACAAAGGAGATTGTGTGGCTCAATAATATAATAGAGGATTTGTAAGAGAAACGAGTAAATGCTACACCACTTTTGATTGACCACACTTCTGCAATCAAGTTGGCCAAGAAACCTAGATTCCACAATTGAAAAAAACACATCAACATGAAGTACCATCTGATTCGACATCATGTAGAGGCGAATGCCATTCAGTTGATACATTGTTCCAAAAGCGAGCAAATTGTATACATCTTCACCAAATCACTTGGAAGATAAAAGTTTGAAAAGTTCATAAATATGCTTGGACTTACAAACACCCCTTCATATTAAGCGGGGGAATGTTAGATACCTAATCCTTGGGATTATCATATATTTTAAATATTAATTTAGGAGAAATATGAAGAGTCGTCGATGAATATGAAGATTTATTCAAACCTCTTGAAAGATGAAACCAAATGTCACTTCTCATTGTATTAATGTATAGGTCACTTTAATGAAATGAAATTCATCTATGGAGTTACTCATCATTGGCTTGATTTTATGTCAAAGAAGGAAGCATTTCTTCCATATCTATTTCCTTGTGAACTGTTAAACTCTTCAAGAAAAATAAAGTTAGATACAACACAATATTGTGATATCTATTGAAGTTCTCATTCTGGAAAATATGTAAAATTGAATATGATGCAACCATGCATAGATATCTTACCTGGGTAGATTCAAATGCATGCATTCTAGAGATAGCTATGTTATCAATATTAATCCTTTACTATCATAAATGTGATCACAAGTGGCCTCACTAAAGAAGTTATTTGCATTAATATGTTTTTATAGATTTTTTTTTATTGTCCTATTGCACTAATATGATTTTATAGATTTTGTTTATTGTCCAAAACTTCATCAAGTGGGGCTATTCAATAAGGTATTTAAATGAGTATGTTATACTTATCATAAATTTGAATGCTAGAAAACATGAAGAACAAGTAGGGGAAAAAGAAAACTAATTACATAATCAATTCTTCGTGTTTTCAAAGTATATAATCCCAAAAGGTTTAAGAAATCAAGAGAACACAAATTAAAATGTTTGTGTTTCTAGAAGACTTCAGAATAGTTAAGCATGAGGAAATATTACCTCTAATTATTGATAATATTGTAGATGTGAAATTATTCAACAAATACTATGAAAAAGGCCAGGATAATGGTCATTAGATAGTAATAATTGGTTCACATATGTTAGATGGGTCTATCTTAGGCAATTGAGAGGAAGATTTGTTTCCCTCTCCACTCGGTTTCAAATCTCACTTCTGACATGTTTACTCTTTGTGAGCCAATTTTTTATTGAGGCTCTTCATGATACATGAGGAATATCTTACCATTGCTTAAGGACTAGAGAGTGGATTGCTTGATGACATGTAAAAAAAATATCCACATGAAAAAATAGTTTTATAAATAGAGTAAAATATGAGTCAAATATTACTTTGAATTCAAAAATAAATAGGTTCACGACATCCTAGTTCAAGTGGGGACCCCTACATAACTTGGTATCTTGAATTGATAGTCCATGTAGAGATGCATGGAAAAGAGATACATGGTTCTAGAACACTGATTTCTCTAGAAATCAAAACATGTGCATAATTGTAATGAACCAATACTCAAAATATCATAAAACAACATAAGTACACTCCATGTACATAATGTGAGCATGGAACACAACTTCAATTTATTTTAGTTACACAATAACTTCTTAAAGAATAGGGGAACCCCCTCCAAATAACCAAATACCTTCATACATCATAATTCACCTCTCACAATAATGAATACATGACCTCTATATACATATTCACACTTTCACATGAGGCCCCTTTACCATTAGGTAGATCTTATTACATATATATTTACAAATTACATGTACATTTAGGCCCATATATTCCCCCCCTTGGGGTCATATCATATACATTTATCCCCATATATGTTCCCCTTGGGTTATAACATAGTACCCTCCTTCAAAAATCTTTGTCCTCAAAGATTTGCAATTAAAGGCTTCACATGTGATGAAACCAAATAATATGATTTTCTTATGTTCTTGCATTCTTCTTTCCATTGATGATGATCCATCCATCCAAAATCAATTCTTTTCGGTCGTAATCCTTGGTGGCTAGTTGTTGCATACTTTTATTTCCCTTGATTCCATGTATCATTGTTGAAGCTTCTCCGATTTGTAGGTTGGTCTCTAATAATAGCTTGTTGAAGAGTAGTTTGGTGATGCCTGGTTCCATGAATATTGACAAGTATTCCATCTTCTTCCTTCATAATGTTGATGTCCTCCTTCTTGTCTTCCTTGAAATGTTTCCTAGTAATGAGGGTGTTGATATGGTTTCACATTTGATGGTCTTCCTTCACTCTGCACATGCATTTCATCTATCTTATTTTAAGAGACAATGGCATCCTCGATCATCTTTGCTTGGTCTTTGATTACTCTAGACTTGGAGATAATACCATTATATTTGGCATGTACATCCTCTAGATGGAGTTCAACTTCTTCAAGTATCTTCTGGTGACCTTCTTGAATCTTGTCTTCTTTCTCCTTTTGAAGCTGCAATGTGACCCCATCTATCAAATTCTGACGTCCTTCTTCAATTTTGGATTGCATTTCTAATTTTACGTCATCAATATTTAGGGATTCCTTAACCTTCTTGCAGATTTCCTCTTCAAGTCCTTTGGTAGATTCTTCATCCAAGATCCTCATTTCTTCTTGATTTTGATAATTCTCTTTTCTTCTTTCAAACTTTTAACCTCATCCAATAATTTTTTTATTATGGTTTCATAATATACATATATCTTCATATTTATTTTTCAAATCTTCCCTTGACTCATCATTTTCCCACTTCAATTTACTACTCTTTTCTTGCTTTAAGTTCTTAACCTCCTTAATGAGTGATTCATTAAGGGATCGTATCTTAGATATATCCTCACCCTTATTCTTAATCTATTCCTTTTCTTCTTTTAATTCCTCTTGAATTCTATACAATTCCTCCATTTTTGTATCCCTAATCCATTTATCTGAGAAGAGTTTTTCAAATTCTTCCCATGTGGAGTGGGGTCTAGTATCTTCATCAAGGCTTCTCCACCACTTATGAGCTCCACCCAAAAAATAAAAATATGCTCGACAAAGACTTATACCATTCCTCATACAATATTCATTTATCATCCTCAACCATTCCATGGGATTGATTTCATCTTTATCTTCATCTCCACTAAAGTTAGGTATTGCCATTGATTCTTAATTGAGGTCTAACCCTAATCCTTAACTTCCAACCTCTGTATATTAAGGATAAATTTCTCAAATATTTATAATCCTTGTTTCAATATCATCTTGTATGTTTTATATTTCCAATGTATTTTGAATCATCTCAATTGGACATCCCAATCAAAATTTATGATAGTTTTAAGTGATATACCTTTGAAAACCCTAATTTGGAATTTGTCTTCCTAGTCGACCTTCCTTTTGATGTATCTCTTCAATTTCGGCCCTTTTGAGTATAAAATTGTGACCTGTAATCCTCTGATATGTCCTCTCTTCAATGCGATAGGTATGATCAAAATTGGATGTGCCAAGTGGAATTTGTGGTAACTTCCCCACACCTTGCTTATTTTTGGCCTTTCCGGTAGAGAGAACTTGTGAAGCATGCCACACCCACAATATTTGATATGTGATTCTGAAAATTGTACCAAAAATACTACATGCCATCCTATTTCCAATTCAACTAGTCTCACGGAATTTGGATATTCTATGAAGAAGTTATTCCTATTTTACCCAGAACACCTATTTGAGACTAGTCATATACCCTATCTTCCACAGTGTGTATCTTCGAAAGTATGATGCCCCAGAAGCTGAAATTTTTATAAAATATATTGATATTTTCACTAAATAACCTCCAATTTTCTCCTTTTGAAGTGTCTCCGAGAAAATTTTATAGCGAAAATTCCAAAATGGTTGTATTGAGGAAGAAAAATCCTAGGATCAGTGCTCTAATACCAAATGTAATGAACCAATACTCAAAATATCATAAAATAACAAAAGTACACACCATGTACAAAATGTGAGCATGGATAAAAACTCCAATTTATATTAGTTACATAATAACTCCATAAAGAATAGGGGAACCCCCTCCAAATAACCAAATACCTTCATACATCACAATTCACCTCTCACAATAATGAATACATGACCTCTATATATACCTATTCACACTTGCACATGAGGCCCCTTTACCATTAGGCCGACCTTATTACATATATATTTACACATTACATGTACATTTAGGCCCATATATTCCCCCCCTTGGGGTCATATCATATACACTTATCCCCATATATGCCCCCCTTGGGTCATAACAATAACTTATCCTAGGAATGTTGAATTCACTTGTAGATTCAAACCATAGTTATGAATAAAAATAACTTACCCAAAGTAAGTATCCTAATATTAATCCTAATTGGTCAACTGATTAATCAAATGCACAATGAACTTAGTACATGAAATATCTTATCAATAAGTAAAATAATTGTTACAAAATGAATAGTCACAAAATTTGGCACAGGGAAAATTCTTCACTTCTGGATAAATCTAATTTAATACAATTTCTACCTCTTAACCAAATAATAAATGATTATTTGAAGGGTTTTCAATAAAATATTAATTTTGGATTTTCCTATTGAAAAAGAAGCACAATTTATCAAGATATCCATAGAGATCGTGATATTGTCTTACTTTCCAATGCAGAAAAGAACATATTAAATAATGATCAACCATAACTAAGGATTTATTGAATGAAAAAATCACACATACATATTCATATGTATAGTGGCTAAATTAGGAACTTTCTCTTTGCCTTTATTGGTAGAATTTCACAAAGCATTTGTCAGTGCCATTGAGGACAATTAGGGTAAACAATGTAATTTCCTTCACAAAATTGAAAATATAAAATAAAACATACAATCCATGCGTTGTTCTAGTTCTCTTAATATAATATTTTTCCACTTCCTTGTAGATGATATTTAGAGATTTCAATTACTTCATTAATCCAAATTATATCCTCACCAAAATCTCTTTGTAAACTTTGTAATAAGCATTTAATTGTTTTTGGTGAAGTTGAGAAAATATTCAAGATTCCCTTGGTAGTTGAAATGAACCATTGTGATGGTTGGCATTACAAGGAAGTGCATTAAAACTGAAGGATGTGATGAAGAGGAGCATTGAATGGAACAAAGAGGAGGAAATGAAGAATGGTTGTAGTAGAGATGAGAGCTCAAGGAAGCAGTCTACTTGATGATCATAGGAGAAGAAGACATTGAATATGTCCCATCACGAGTGAAGATTGTTGTTGAGCCATGGCCATATGAAAATTTCCTGCCAATGAGTAACAATACACTAAATCTATGTAAAACTCGCCTTTTTGTAATAAATTTCCTGCTTAATAAAATCCACAATCAACTTGGTTTTCTTCCCATTTAGGTTTCCAAGGAAAATATGGTGTCCATTGTGCCTTGAATGTTTGATGTTTCTCTATGTTTGTGAAAAAACATGTGTGTGAGTTTGTGGAAGCTCTTGTCTATATTTAAATTTTTGTGTGTAGTTGAATCAATGGTTTAATGGTGAATTACCACTATGGTTCTAATCGTTTCACCTAGAATTTCACTCTCCATTAGAATTTTAATGAATTCGAATAGCTATGGAATGATCACCGTCCATCCAAATATAAAATGAAATCAAGGGTGGATAATTACTAGTTGTTGACCATTTTTTCTAATCCTAGTCCCTTGTAACCATCAATTTTCTCTCCATTCATACCATTAGCAATGTTGCCAAGTGATGTCTTTACTACTAGGAGAATTTGGAAGGTGCATTGGCTTTCCAAGAGGCCATATGATTCCCATAGACCCTTAACAATCCTTGCAACCTTCCTCATGACTATATGTGACCATATAGTGACTGTACAAACTATATCTATTAGTGTTGTGTGATGCACATCTTAGGAAGTTTGTATCCCTCTTCCATAAGTCATGTGATTGGTTATGATTCACAAGATTGTTAATTGAATGCAACATTGTTTGATTTACAACACCCATAAACCCACATCAATGAGTTCCCATTGGTTTCATTGTCGGCTATTGAATTGCATTTGAAAATGAGGGTCATGTAAGAACCACTAGATTGTAGAGTGCATTATTATTTGTGTTAATAGATTTGCAAAGAAAAAGTAAGCACATTCAAAGTGGATTGGTTCATAATTGGAATTCGTTTTGGCTCTAAAATACATCTAATTAATCCATGAAGCCAAATCAGGATTATGGCTCATTCATTATTGTTAGATAATAGCAAACAAATAAGCATGATCTCAGTGAAATTGTAATTGGATATACTTTGATTTCTAATTTTCCACGAAGATCCTCATTGACAAAATGGATAGGTCATAGGCCTACCATTTACAGATCATAAGGTATCCAAGCAGGTTCATCAAATACCTTAAAGAAATTAGCATGAGAAACGCCTTGAAGAGGGAGAAGATATAAGAGTTGAGAGACTTCAACTGGTAGATACAAGAGGAAAGTCGGTATCGGGGACAATAAATAGATGAGATAGAAAAATAATTTTCCAAATGCTAAGACTCCTTCACCACCATAAGGATAGAATCAGACAGGAGAATATTGAAGCTCTTGTAATTGGAGGAGAAATTCACTCAGTTAGATAATTAGTAAGAGGATAGGTTCATCGATGTGGTTGGTCAACTATACCAAGATTTTATAGTGAAGGAACAAACCTTGGAGAAACTACAAGTAGTTGTCCAAGAGACGAAGAAAACCTTTTCTATTTCCATTGTTGAAGCCAACACGATGGCCCTAATCAAGCATGGTAAACTCACCTTTAATATACTTCCTCAAGATATCTTTAGTGACATTGAAAAACACACTAGAGGCATCAGTTCCAAGTTCATGAGGAAAATGGGATATGATGGCCAAGGGATAGAAAATGAAGGAAAAGGAATTCTGATCCCCATTATAACTCAATAAAGGCCCAATCAAGAAGCCCTAGGATTCAGTGGAAAATAATCCAAGAAAACTTCATCTCAAACCACCTTTTTAAAATCAAGATGAACCAGAAAAGAATCCATTCCCATTGAGGGAAAGGTAGTCGTAAAAGGAGTGTGCAACGAGCCACTCAGATATTCTTGTAGATTCTTGGAAGAGGGAAGCAAAGAGATAATTCCATGATCTATATTCACTCCAAATAATAGGAGGCCAAGCAACCAAGATGGAAAGCATCATCACAAGTCAAAAAGGTATGGCATAATATCTTTGATTCAATGTTTTTGTTGCAAGAAAATGGGCCATAAGTATAGCAATATTTTTCACTCTAAAAGGCCAAGCAACCCATGTAGAAACTATTTCAAACACTATATATTTATTGGACATTAGGAGTCAAAATGTTGAAGGTTTCACCTTGAAATCCATCCCAATAACCGAACAACCAAGAAGAAATCTTGGAGAGTCAAGGTCAAGGGGAAAGAGGATTTGATTACACTTGCAGCCTAAAGAATAGTGCTTTTCATCTACTTCAATAGTGAATGTCATCTATATCCATGAGATAGATAGCAATCTTATGCCAAAGGAAGCCCCTATTCAACTCTTAACTTCCATATTTCAACAAAGGCACCATTTCTCAGAGATTTTTTGTAGGATTCTTGAAGGCAGAGAAGAAGAAGATTAAAAGGAGTTGAAGTTTTTGGGGACCAAAATCATGAAAATGGGGAGGTGTGATCCAAATCGGATCCTTGCCAAAATCTCTATGTCAACTTTTTAATAAGAAATTAATTGTTTTTGGAAAAATTGAGAAAATGTTCAAAATTTCCTTGGAAGTTGAAATGAACCATTTTGATGGTTGGAATTCCAAGGTAGTGATGAAGAATATCATTGAATGGAACAAAGAGGAGGAGATGAATAGGGGAAGTAGTAGAGATGATATCTCAAGGAAGTAGTCTACTTGATGATCAAAGGAGAATAAGACAATGACTTTGTCCCATGATGAGTGAAGATTGTTGTTTAGACATGGCCATCTAAACATTTCCTGACAATAAGTAACAATGCACTAAATCTATGTATGTATCTCCCTTTTGTAATCAATTTCGTGCTTAATCAATTCCCCAATCAACTTGGTTTTCTTCCCATTTGGGTTTCCAAGGAAAATATGATGTCCATTGTTTCTTAAATGTTTGATATTTCTCTATGTTTATGAAAACAAATATGTGTGTGTGTTTGTGGAAGCTCTAATTTGTACTTAAATTGATACATGTAGTAAAATCAATGGTTTAATGGTGAACTACCACTGTGGTTCTAATTGTTTCACTCATAATTTCACTCTCCATTATAATTTTAATATATGCCAACATCTTTGGAATGACCATCATCCATCCATAGCTCGAATGAAATCAAGGGTGGATAATTACTAGTTATTGGCCATTGTGTCTGTAACGTACCCAATATCCTCTATCCCATGTGGACAATATGTGGTACTTCCTGAAAACTAAAAATTTCCATTCACTCCTCTTTATTTGATACCATTCTCTAACTTCCCAGGCTTCCAGCTAGGTTGAAATCCACATTTTCATAGCTTTGATACCATAATTCCTCATTGTCATATTACCCTTTTAATTAATGCAAGAAAATATGACAATACATGCTCAAGTGGACACAAATAATCAATTATAGTTATAGACACATACTTATTCATGTAAACAGAACATTATTCAATTCATAATATTAACAACATTAAATCAACATAATAATCAATAGACCATAACACTTATCTTTATGGAAATAAAACACCAGTTGGCTACAGGTGAAGGACGTTCTACCCAACCATAGGATATTTGTTTCATGTACTCTTTATACAATAGGTCCACCCCCAAGTTGAGCCTATGAGTACACAAGGATGAATTCACCTATGGCTAGCTCTAATCCTCTCACATGGCCCAATTTTCCGAGAACTCACAATTTGGAAACTCTCATAGCGATCTTGATCCACTATGTCTCTTTCCCCTTCATCCTACACAACCCAAGGAATAATATCTCCTTCTCTACCATGCAGTCCCTTGGGCTATCCCACTTCCTTCCTGGGCTCCAACACAAATTGGATAGGAACTCTCTTTGCTAGGAACTCCAAGGATTCTCAGTTGTAATGGATTTTTCTTAATGACAATAATTTCTCATGCACATGGGAATAATTACCATGTAGTATTCATAACATCCATGCCCATAATTTATTTACGGTCATAGTTTGGAAGCATAGTCTCTTAGACAACCTCCATGAATAATGACTAGAAAATCTCCAACAACAACAACTTTTGCATGACCAAAATCATGGCTTATATTTGCATGCCAATAACACAACACATGTCTTCCTAAGAAGCCCACTTCTCTCTCTTGGAAACCAATCCCAAGGTTGATATGACTTAGGATAATATAAGGCAAAGGACATAGGCTTTAGGAAAAAATATTGTTATTTGTCATTGGCCCCTTTTATCCCCCTAAGCCCCCTTTCTTTCCTCTCTTGTGGAATTATAGCCCCCCATGTTTTTTGTCCTTATTTGTTTGTAGCCTATGATGTATATTTTTATTATTATTAAATGTACACTTACATATTACAACAATTGGCCCTTATCCATTCATCATATACACATTACTAATCTAGGGATCAAACTTGAGTTATTATAATTTCTATTCACAGTCCCTTCTAACCAACAATTCTCTCTCCATTCAAAATATTGGCATTGTCATTGAGTGATGTCTTTATTGATGGGTGAATTTGGAATGTGAATTGGTTGTCCAATAGGCCATTCAATTCCATTGGACCCTTGACAATCCCTCTAACCTTCCTCGGGACCGTACATATCCATACAATGACCATGCAAACTGTACACATTCGTGTTGGGTTGTGCATAGCTCAGGAAGGCTATATCCATCTTCCACAAGTCATGGGATTGGATTTGATTCATTGGATTGTTAATTGAATGCAACATTGATTTATTTACAATGCCCGTAAATCCATAGAAATGGGTTCCCATTGGTCGCATCATTGACTATTGAATTGCTTTGAAAACGAGGGTTGTGTATGCACCACTATATTGTAGAGTGCATTATTATTTGTGTTAATAGAATTGTAGAGATAGAGTAATCACAACTGAAGTGGATTGGTTCATAGTTGGCATTTTTTTCTTTCTATAAAATACATCCAATTAATCCTTGAATCCAAATCTACAATAGGGTTCATTCATGCTTGTTGGAGAATAACAAATAGAGAAGCATGATCTAAGTGAAATTGTAATTGCATAGAATTTGAATTCTAATTTTCCACAAAGATATGTGTTGATGAAGTGGATATTCCATAGGACTACTGTTTACATATCATACATGGATATGATACGACATCAAGTGGGTTTTCATGACCACGTATATACAAACCTCAACCAACACAGATAAACAAAACAAATATTCAAAAACAAGGTTTAACTAGTTGCTAGATAATGTTGGGTACCATCATCCCCATATAAATTATAAATAATCGTAATTTGCTTCTATTGAAACAACGAAATTGAATATATAATTGGAAAAGACTAGAGTAAACCAATTTCCATCAACCTCGTTAGATGTTTCCTTAAATATATTCAAACCATTGATGTCCTTAAATGTAAATAGTAGTTTGATAAGATTTCTATTGAGTACACAGAAGATGTTGTCATGCTCTAGTTGTTGTAGGATGTGAAACATGGGTCCAAGGTGCTAAAAAAGAACACCATGTGAACATGGTCAATCATATTCTCATTCTCTTTTATAGGGGCCTTCTACAAAGTGTCCTTCACATAGATCTCATGGATTCCCCAATGCCTGAACCCAATTTTTTTTAAGTGGATGACCAAATGGTCACAAATCGAATCTCTGAGTGTCAGATTTAAATTGTAGAAAAGGGAAAACCCCCAATAAAAAAATCCACCGAAAATGACAGGATCGCCATTCTAGAAACGTTGAATTCAATTTTCATCTTGAAGGTCAAAATGCTTCACCACATTTCTATCAGAAATACCTTAATTTATAAAATTCCCTATAGGTTGGAGGACATGATAAAATTAACAATGTTGACATGGAAAATGAATTTATGAACTAGTTGAAATCAAGGAAAATTACCTCATTCTCTAGTTATTGGCTACAAATTGTTAAAGCAAAATTTCCATTCATGGGAACTTCTCAACTTAAATGGGATTGATGGCTCCTGAATACCTCCATAGTGGGAAAAAATGAAATATTCCATTGCCTACCAATTGTTTCTTGAGTCAATTCTATACCTAAATGGAAATTAGAGAGTCAACTCTTTAAACAAATTCATGATGCAACAATAACCATTAGAAAACCATAACAAAACATAAACATTAACCCAAAATTAATATGATTTGACATAAAATTAGATTAAATTAAAATAAATTTAATTTAGATGTTGATTATTAATTTCTAATTATAAGGTTGAGTGGTTAAGTAATATTAGACTAACCATGATTGTAGATAGGGGTTTCATCTAGCATTAATCATTTGTCCTTCCATAATTGCCAAACATTTGAGCATAGAGATTATAATCTTTGCTCCATGACTGTCATATGGGAATCATCACCTGCTTTTGGCACCATAGATGTGTCTTGGTCCCCTTACACCCATGCTACATTAAGGATGGAATAAAACATCATAGGGGCTTATAATTATATGTCCCTATGGCTCCTAGACAACACATTGGGTTTGAAACCACTAGTCATCCCCTGTAAAGGGAATCTTTGTGGAACGAGCATTGCAAGGGTGAAATTATGGGGTTTTCCATTCTACAAATGGGTATTGGGCCCTTGTTAATGGTTTGAGGATGAAAACATTCATATTTGGAACTGTAAGAAACATTTATGACTAGTGATATTAACTACCAAA
The DNA here is from genome assembly GCA_009831015.1 of Picea engelmannii. Lineage (NCBI taxonomy): Eukaryota > Viridiplantae > Streptophyta > Pinopsida > Pinales > Pinaceae > Picea > Picea engelmannii. Next base: position 63,513 of record ML786210.1, on the reverse strand, counting down.
AAAGAATAATTTTGGTACATCAATCACTAAATTTAAAGTGATTATGTTGGTATCAATCACTAAAATTAAATTGATTGTTCTTGTATTTAGTCTTTTGATATCTAACACTTTGGTAACTACAACATTTGGTATTTTATCTTCAAAAAGGTGATATGGATACCATATTTTTATATTGTTTGGTGTACACTTACTCTTTTTCCACTATTAAATGGGCCATGACATCACCTCCCACCTAAGGCTAATGGAGTGCAAGGTGGAAGTGGATGATGAATGATGCGGAGTTGGAGATGTAGTATCTCATCTTCTCATGACCTATGAGTGTAGGTTATAACCTATGAAAGCAGGTCAACTAAGGTAGTGGAGAATGATGTTATGTGATGATATTATATTGACTTACATTTTCTCCAAATAACTCCAATAATAATTACATGCTCTTTCACTTACACTGTATTTGAATGCATTTGGAAATTAACATGATATGTCACATAGTGACCAAATTTGGGTGTCAATAATTATCTGTTTAGAATACAATGCATAACAAAGGACTTCTAAAACCATTTCACTATCCTTCATTGTGGAAGAAACACCTAAGTACCTACTATACAATCAAGGATGATGTCCTCAACTAATGCTAGAGATAGATAAAAGATAAAGACAAGGCCTTGATGACTAAGACAATAATATGCCTTTGGGAAGAAAAAGTCGCAAACTAGTTGAAATTCCCACATAATCACACATTCAAATGTAGAGCTTCACAGGCCACCCAATAGTACTCCCAAAATTTGCATAGATGGAGGTGTGCATTTGATAAGTAGTGATATAGGTCCTTAAGATAAATCATCACTTTAGTTTGAAGAAGACTTAGAACATCCCCTATAAATTGTCTTTGAGTCTAGGTATGGAAATGTGCAATAAGAACATAATGGAGACATTGGACATGGAATCCTATTCTATATAAACTATGTAACATTCCCAGTTTTAATTCCTGTAAATTATAATGTAGTTGTATAAATGTGAATTAGGTTGGTGATCCATATAATAAGGCGAAGATCCCATATTAATTAAAATGGTCGAGGGCCAAACTATGTATTATGTACATTGAAATGATTAATAAAAGTAGTACTCAATGGTTTTGATATGAGAGGGATGAAAACGATGGGGGGATATGATTCCACAAGAGAGAGAGGGGTCCAAGGGGGGGAAATGTTCATGGGTATTAATCCAACCCACATTCCTAAAATTATTATCATTGTGTATAACCTTCTATTTGTTGTTGAGTGTTCACAAAGCCAATAATTAAACTCATGTAAGAGGGTGGGTGTGAGGAGTCAGATCCCATAGTTATTGGGAGCATGGGGTTGAAGTACAATCCTCTTTGGGAAGAGTGAGAGTCAAGCAAGCAAGGGAAAATAAGGAAATTCGTATGAGAAAATGAGACAATTTTTGCATGCATATTTTGGGCAGCAAAAGGGGATTTGAGCGTTGGGAAGAGCACCAACCATGTTTTGATTGAAGGAATCTATTATCGGGCTGTGTTTTATGTTGGAAATGTGGCATGTGTTCCTGTAAATGAGTTGTAATATTGTAATGCATTTTTTTGAAGAAATGACTTAAGAGCCTTGTGAAGGTTGTTGTGATCACTCCTAGAGTAGATGAGAGTTCCTGGAAGTCCCTAGATAAGGTATTCATTTCCAACTGAGTACATCAGAAGCCCTTATAAATGAATGGTATATACTGATGGACTGAGAGTAGTGAAGGGGGTACATTCCTTGGGTTGTGCAAGTTGTGGGGAAGAGAGTTGGTGGATTGGAACTGTTATTGGAGTTTGGAACTTGGTTATCATTGTGTATAACCTTCTATTTTGGTTGAGTGTTACCAAATCCATCATTAAAATCATGTAAGAGGGTGTGTCTGAGGAGTCACATCCCATAGTTATTGGGAGCGTGGGATGAAGTACAATCATCTTTGGGAAGAGTGAGAGTCAAGCAAGAAAAGGAAAATAATGAAATTTGTATGGGAAAAGGAGATAGTTTTTAAATGCAATTTTTGGGAAACAAGGGAGGAGCTGAGTGTTGGGAAGAGAACCAACCATTGTTTGCTTGAAGGAAGTAATTATTGGGTTGTTTTTTATGCTGGAAAATTGTCCCGTGTACCTATAAAAAAATAGGTTGTAAGCTTGCAGTGTGTTTCTCGTTGAGGAAATGGCTTAAGATCCTTCTGAAGGCTGTTGTGAGAACTCTTGAAGCAATTGAGAGTTCTTGGAAGTCCCAAACTAAGATATTCCTATGAAACCGAGTGCACTGGAAGCCTTGATAAATGAATGGTACAACCCGATGGACTGAGAGCAATGAAGCGGGTACATTCATTGCATTGTGTAGGTTTTGGGGAAGAGAGTTGGTGGATTGGAACTATTATTGGAGTAGAACCTGGGTTTGGGGTTGCTAAATGTGGAGAGTGTACATCTAGGAGGGCCATATCTCCTTTTAGACTCATAGCCTCAGCTCGGGGGTGGCCTACTGTTAAGAGAAAATGAACAGCAACGCATATGGCTAGGAGGTTCATGCTTTTCATGCAACCAGTTGGTTATGTTTAATAAATAGATAAGTGTTATGTTGTTTTATTATGATTATTCCATTGTGTAAATGAATAATTGAATGATGTTTGTTTGTTGTGTGATTAATGGATGAATTCACATTTTTATATATGTTGTTAGATGCATGGGTAAATCAACATGTTGTTTGTTTTAATTTTTGTGGGCCTGCTACCCCTTGGTTTTCTTTTATATGTATGGGGCATTTTTTAAATTCGTATTTAGTATGATAATTTTTTTATGTAGTGAAGAAACTCAACTTGGAGGTTGGGTACGTTACACATTGGTATTAGAGCCACATGTTCAACACCAAGCCTACATGGGCTAGACTTAGCACGCAAATGTTGAATTTGTAGAATTAAAGCTTATAGGATGTCTGCAAATTATTTGTCAAAATTACTCTAGTGAAATTGGGGGAAAAATCATGAGGAATTTGAGTTCATGGATTAAAAATCCTCAATTTTAACCTTTGAATGAGTGGTTTTCGAGTTGTAATTGGTTGAATTTGGGATTTGCAGGATATCCATGGTGAAATTGGGCAAAAGCCCCAATTTCTGAAGTGAAATTCATTGAGAATTTGAGACAGGAGTGTCAAATTTTAGGTGCAGAGGTCGAATTAACATGCACGAGGTTGAATAATTGGCCATAGAAAATTTAATTTCATAGCTTCATGGCGGCCATGGCAGAAGTTTCAAAAACAATAAATTTTGAATTTTTCAAAAATTTGGGTAATTTTTCATACCATGACGTCAACATGACATGGAGGCCACATGGAAGTGATGATGTGGAGGCCACATGACAAGTCCATGGTGGATGGTTGGTGGCATGGTGGTATCCGGTGGCATGATGACAAACCATGGTGGTGGGGCGACTAGTGGAGTGGTGAGCCGATACCATAAGTGGTATCACATCACTCACAAAGTGGTTTTCTAAAGGTCTTCAACGATGCAAAAATAGTGAAAATGCACCATGTATCAGGGTAGTTTTATGGTGTCTCATCAAAAATGAGGTTTTAACCCTTAATCGTGTTGGTGATGCGAAATGGATCGCTCGTTGTTAATCTTCCCTGATCATCTTCGTCGTTCGATCAAGAAATGCAACTGCATGCGCCAAGGAAAAGGGTGTGGGATGAAACCCACCCATCCCTACAGCCAATGAATGGGATCCATGTGGAATTTTATCAAAAGAGGTGGTACCCTTGTACCATCCATGGTCAGACAGGGTATCACATGGGCAGCCGAGTACGGTGGGGACCGGAATTAAATAAAATGAGAGAGAGAGAGAGAGAGAGAGAGAGAGAG
>ML786210.1:24472-59584 GCA_009831015.1 Picea engelmannii | reverse complement strand
TCACCCCATGGTTCCATGTGGACCCATAATTCCACATCAGCAGTCACGCCAACAAGGATGCCACATAGGCAAAATTGTCCTATAGTAAAAAAAAAAAACAAAGTCTAGATCCATTTTCGTATTGGCCCTAGCAGGAGAAGAATACCTCAGAAGAAGATACGATTTGTTGATTTTTTATTTGCAGTGTCGAGGGATACATAAATGACAAAGAGGGCCATTGGCCAATTATGCTCTGATTTTCCAGAAAATGCAAATTACATGTTCTTGAATATCAGGGTCAAGCTCAGTGGAAGGAACACATTTACTACTGAGACTTTTATAGAGTGTTAGAAAATTATAAATAAAGATACTATGTGAATGGATTGGCCAGATTCCTAGGAGTTTTGAGTGGAGGTGCCAAAAAAGGGGAAAATTCACCATTCTGGGCCACTTTTTGGGGATTTTTGGGATTTTTAGAGGAAGAAAAGGGTCCTCATATGGAAAATATGGAAAATTTTATGTACTTGACATTTTTTATACTCATCAATCCAAAAAAATTTGGTTTAGTGAAGTTTTTCCAAAAGTGCATAGTTTGGGAGATAGCCAGATTGGCTAAAAAATTGAAGTCTGGAAAACGGGGTGAAAAATGACAAAGTTGTCATTTCCACATTGATACAATTTTTTACTAGAGAATCAAATTGAAAATATGAGAGTTGTGATGAATTCCTTTTCATTATTATTATCTATGTATCATACAAAAGTTTCCATGGTTCCTAACATATTTACCTCTGTAAGTGACAAAAGTTGGTGTCTGGGATTAATTGCACCGGAATGAAAAGTGTACAAAAGGAGTAAATTAGCAATATTCATATGACTATAAATTTCTTCTCAGAGCTCAGAATTGAGAAATGAAGTATTCGTTGGAAATGTATTAGATAGGATAATCCATATATGCAACCATAATTGTGAATTGAGTAGCAAAATTCCCAGGTAATCAAAAGGAAGATGACAGTTGGGCTAGAAGAGTGGGTTTAGAATGAGTTTTATATATGTGGAAGATGCAAGGGAAATTTATAGACACGAGGAAAAAATGGTCGAGGAGGTTCTTTAGAATGAGTATGTGGTTTCTTTAGGAAGCTGCAAAGATCATGCATCCTGGTGTAGTGAGCAATATGGAAGCCCTCCAATGAAATTTTAAGTAGGTACACATAGAGGTACAAAGAATGGGAACATGAAGAATGGTTTAAAAAGAATATAAAAAGTTTTGAACCTTGATACAAGAATGAGAAGAGACACTTAAGGAGAGAGTATTATGTCAAGGCTTATTCAGAAGATGATCAAAGGTCATGAATGAACAATGTTAAGATATGAACCTAGGTGCAACCATGAGGGTGTTGGGAATCGAAGAAGCTAGTATTATGATAAAGAGGGCCATAATGCATATATGAAGGTAAGGTGCATTGTCTCCGAGAATTATTGTATGAATAGGTAGAGAAGTACATCCATATTGTTAGGGTGCTCTGTGGGAACAAGGTGTATGAGTAAATCACTCAGTGGATGAGGGGGTGAAAATCCCATTATGTGAAGATTTGTTCTAGATGGAAGTAATTAGACTCTAATGAGAGGTTATCCATAAAAAATAATTGGATTCCAAAATTGGACAAAGTCCACGAATAATTGAGATAAGTGGAAAAAGGTATCATAAGTGGATTCCAATCTAGTTGGAGTATATTGCAGCACTCAAAGAACTATGGCAACAATACAAATGAATTTTTTATGCATATAGGGAATTCTAAGTAAATTTCAAAGGTACTGAGTGTATTTCCAAGGTAGAATGGGATGACAGGTAAAGAAGAACACAAATAGGGAAGTAGTATTTAGAAAGGAAATTACCAAGAAGACACATGAGGAATAAAATTGTTCTATGCTTAACATGGTATGCAAAAGAGATGGAACCTAAAAGGAACTATCTCAAGTGTACAAGGAAGCGGGTCAAGCTTGTACATTTGTTTAAGGAATCAAAGCACTGGAGAGGGAAGTGCAGGGCTGCAAAATAGGTATTGAAAAGGTGACAAAGAACTCTGAATAGAAGAGTTAAATTAGTATTCGGCTGCTACCAAGTATGAATGGATTCCAAAGGATAATCGAAAAATGTTCTCACATAAAGCATGAATCCAACAAGTGAGGAATGTCATAGCATGCACAAGGAGTTAAGGAGGAATACATAGCCTTGAAGGTAAAAATGTCATGAAGGCTACAAAGCTTGTTGAAAGAGAAGGAAAAAGGATATCATGAGATGAGGTGTGACTCATGGAGTGGATGAGTCATCTCTATGTGCAAGCATAAGAATGTAGGAAAAATGAATTGTTAAGCTATGACTTAGCTACTTGTGTCTACAAGTATTTCGAGCAAGAAAGTTGTCTCTATTATCAGAGTGCGTAATGGAAGTAGGATACAAGTGAGAATGGAGGAGTGTAGCATTCCATTTGGAGCAGAGTGGTCTTCAGTGGCCAAGTAGTGCTTCACAACGAATCACTCAATGAAGTGAAGAGAGGTATTTGAAATTGAGCTAAGCCATAGATAGCAAAGGATATTAGAAACTATGACATAAAAGAAACATTTCAAAATGTTGAAATGTCAATCAATGAGAATGGTATTTCAAGACTAGTTGGGTCAAGGAAATGTGGAGTGGCTAATTAGATTGTAGTGTTAATATTTAGTTGGAGTAGTGCATGTTACAACACTATGAATATTGATAATTTTATCGAAAATATGTTGGGACAAGATTCTCTACATAAAGGAAGCAGTTGTGAGATGGAAACACTAATGGATCTAGTGGATATAAATTCAAAATGACCAAGTGGGGCTTGTCTAGAAGGTTCAGAATAGGGATTGGTGGTGCACAAATGAGTAGAATAGCAGAGCACAAAGAAGCAAGGATCTACATGAATTCAAGGGCATCCATCTACAACAACAAAAAAATAATTAAATAAACTGAAATAAATATGCATCAAAGTGCATGATAGAAGTGACGCATGAAACATACAATAAAGATAGAACACATATGCATGAAGTGGGCATGATAAAATTTAATGCTTACTGCATATTGATGTTCATTTGTGCATAGGAACACGTTTGTAGACTGAGAATGGTCTATTGTTTTGTGTGTTTTTTTTGTGTGTGTGTGTGTGCAATAATGATGTTATGATAATTGAATATGACTAATGATGGATTGTGTATCCATGGGAATGCATATATCATGGAAGAAGATGATGTTGATGATGTTGTTGCATATGAAAACCATCTGTATGAGGACAAATGAAGATGGTAAGATGTTGATCAAGAGGTTAATAAAGGGACCCTGTAATTTTCTACAAAATATCAGTTGAGTCAGTAGCATCAATTAATATTCTAAATCTTCTTATCCACAATGTATCCATATTATTTTTTTTAATGCTTATTTTTTCATCTATTTTCAAATTGTTCTATTTTTTTTCAACGATGTTTTTTTCATCTATTTTTTTTTTTTCTATTTTTTTTCAAAGGTGTTTTTAATCATTTTTCCATGCTTCTTTCAATGTTAAAAATGTTGAATACCATTTCATTTTTTGAAATTAAGAATTTTCATATAATAGTGGAAAACATCATTTTTAACACATTGTTTACCGTTACTTCAATACAAAGAAAATAATTGTAGTTAAATAACACTATTTTAAAATATTTAGCAAAACAAATACATTTTAAATCCATATATAATAAAAAAAACTATACATTTTGCTACCTATATGTTTAAAATAAAATTTAAAATAAAGCATTTTTATGGACATAATTGAACCAAAAAAATGAAATTTAAAAAAAAAATTAACAATTTTTTCCATATTTTTAGACATTTGAAGTAAAAAAAATGACAACATTTAATGTCGTTTTCCCTAGTATAGTGATTCACATACAAATAAAAGTAAAAATAAAATAATAAAAAAGATTCATCATAAAACAACAATAGATACATATTCATTCTTATTTTAAAATATGAAAGTCGAAACATTACAGTTATAGCTCATAAAAAAATCGCAAAATTGAGCATTGTTTTCAAGGGCATCTTAAAACTAATCAGCAATATCATATATCCCAAATTCATCATTCTCAACAAACACATTTTCATCTTCTTTGACATCATTTTTTTCTTCCATTAGGTCTTATGATATCCGTAAGTTCTCGAAAGTGATCATTTCCAATCAATCCTCCTAATGGTACTTGAGGTTCCTTTGAAATTTTTGCCACCTTTGATTCATTAAAATCTCATTTCCTCATGCCAAATTCTTTCATTTCATCTGGAAGAGATGGAATAGCATTAATTCTTTGTTGAATAAAACTGCAATGTAGTAGGTCACTTTCAATGGCTATGCAAGTTCTTCCTTTTTGTAAACAACATGCTAGTGGTGTACCTAATCACCAAATACAAAATAAATAATTAAGTTAAATAATGTAAAAGGACATAATTAAAAATAATAAAGGTTGAAGTATGATTTCATAATTGTTAGATCATAATTCTTACTTGAACCCGAGAATAAATCCAAAACCCAATATCCTTTATTTGAAAATGTATCTATAAGATAATTAATAATTGCTTGTGGTTTTTGATAAATGTTAACCATCTCTCCTTTCAAATCATTTTCCTCATATGTTAGTTTTCTAACCATGACATTGTAAACCAATAACTACTAGGCTTCCCTCCATGCTTTATATTGACAAGAATAGAATTATAAGAATCAACTTTTTTCCATGTTGCAAGATGTATACTCTCAATATCACGTGTAAATGGTTCTCTATTGAAGCTATGAATATTAGAATTGTGTCTGTAATATAAATAAGTGCAAATTCAATTAACTTGTGAATTAATAAAATTGATTTCTAATCTTAATCAGTAAACATACACTTTCAATATCTTACCAAATAAGCCGCATCCTTGTCTTTTCTTTTCTCTTGAAGCTTGATTGTACTAATCCTTGTGGTGTGTCTGAATGAAAAACCAAAAAATATTCAAAATGGTGATGTTATGACTTCCATAAATCCCATAACCACTTTATTGAAAGCTTGGTAAGTATAAGGCTCAATATCATATCCAATGTTTTTGATATTTTAACCATGAGGGATATCCACAATAACTATGGAGTATTATTTTCTAGGAACAATATTTACAATTTGTTCACAATCACCTAATATAAATTTATATTGAACAGTGTCAAGCCCATTCCAAATGTAGTGATCAAGGGTGTCATCAAGTTCAACAGTTCGAACACGTCTCCTTCCTTTTGTTTCAAACTTGGATTTTTGAATAAAATTTTTGAAGGTTTCAGGTACTCCATCTATATTCTTCTTTGACATCTTTAATGAAACAAACAAACATATAGTTATATATCTATAACTAATAAAATAGAAATAAATTAATCTACAAATGAATAATATGAATGTAATAAATCAACATACCTTTTTGAATGCAACAAAAAATTGTTTCAATACTGTTATAGAGCTTGAATCTAGATAGTTGAGCTTAACATCATCTCAACTCTCTTCATTCAACATCTTAACCATTTCATATTGTATTCTCATATACGCCTTGTGACTAAATTAAAAAATAAATAAAAAATTATAATGATATATATAATAAAATACTTAGATCATTGATATGTTAAACTGAAAAGAAAAAAAAACGAAAAATCTTGTCCTAACATAAATAAAAATAACTCAACAAACTTACTTTTTAAATTCATCACACATTTCTTCCATTGAAAATTCATTGGACCTTACACGTGATAATATGTCTATAATAAGTTTCTCAACCTTCACTCCTTGTATCATTCTCCAAGGTAATATAGCCATATCTTTTGGTATATTCTTGATTTTGGGACCTGTCTTACTTGTGCTACATATTAAGGGTTTAGCCTCCTTAACTCTCTGACTTTTTGTACCAATATTTTCCCATAGGCTAAAGATACCATCTATCAAATCCCATACCTGTCCAATTCTAAATCCCAATTGAAAATAACTATCCACAACTTTGAATACATCACTTCCTTTGCGATTTTTTTCTTTTTCATTTTCATCATCAATTGGGAAGCATATTTCCATACAACATTGCTTCTAAAACTTCACCTCAACATTTGATCTCTCCCCATGTCATATTTTAGAAAAATCATTATGAATAAACCTCACCCTTTGAATGAAAGTCATGGCCATCATGTACTCATTATCTGTGTTATGATCCCATGCCAATAACTTTTCTTCTAAATCTGATAAACTAACATAAATTATGCATTTGATTGTCTCAAAAAGAGGGTTATTGGTATATTCTTGCATCAATTCTCTTCTATCCTCTACAAAATGATTTCCTCCGATCACATAATATTTATAGTCAAAACATTTTGATCTATCAAATTCATCCCTGCTAGGAACTTCCATTGGGTAAACAAGAACTAGGTAGTCAACCACATGTGCATATGGATTGTACCTAATCAATGCTATCAAATTGTGAATATGCAAGTGATGTAGTTTTCTAATTTGATATTTTTCTTTCCCTTCTATGGGTTTATAAAGTTGTTTCACATTCAACTAAAATGTATGGCCATCATCAACTAAGTTCGTCGTCCTCAATCTATTTCGAATGGAATTTTGTGTTGTTTTCATAATACCATCCTCTATATCAGCACCTGGTGTTATTATTTCTCTGCTACCTTTAGGAATTTCATTATAATATTAAGAGCTAATGATGGTTTCTTCATCATCAACACCATTTGCTTTCTTCCTCTTATGATTTAAATGGGTTTCATCTAAATCAATGATTTCTTCATAAATAAGAATGGAATCATCCGCAAACATCGCTCTTTTGCGTTTCCCTTGTTTATTATTCTTGCAAGAAGGAGTGATAACCTGATTGGGACTAATCTCAATAAAATCTTCATTTGGAGTTTCCTCATCTTCAAATGTAACCTTTTTAGTATTTCTAGAATGAGGACTTTTCTTTCTTCTTTCATGTTCTTTTATGGCTACTCTTGCAGCCTCAACCTCTGTTACTTTTTGTTTCTTTTTCCTTTTTGTGACTTATTGATATGAAAGGCATTGATGACTTCCATGATATTTTTCTCTTTCGATTAAATCTCCACTAACATATGTGAAAGTTGTTCAGCAAAATCCTATAAAAATAAAATATAACATTTTGTGTTAAATAAAATTAAAAAACTAACATGATACTAAAAATAATACAAGATACAAAAATAAAAATAAATAAACTTACATTGTCTTTCTCAATGTCTTCAATGATAGATGCACATAATTCTGTAAAACATTCATCCCTATTATAATTTCTCAATTTCAAACAATATCTAATCTTGATACAAGTCCTCGCTTGTTTCACGAGTGCATAAACAATACCTATGTCTGGAACCAAACATATATCTTGTAATAAGCCAAGTGGCCGATAATTTCCTTGCACATGTTCAAACTTGGCACAATACAAATATAGATGTTCTCCATTGTTTCATTGTTTGCCTTTAACAAACCAAGAATATTCTAGTTTTTTTTCACCTTCCACAAATTTCCACTCTCTAACATTCTTCATTGCTCTTGGCAACTCATGTCTTGGACCTTGAACAAATGTGCTATAAATTTGCTGCCTAGCATTCATGGAGGTCCCAGTTGCAATTTTGGATGTTATTGTTGCAGGTCGTGATCTAGATAAATTCACAGATATTTTCTTTCCTGCCATTTTATCTATATGAAAAAATAAAAAAATAAATTAAGTCTGGGAAATTTTTACATTATATTAAATTTAAAAAACATTATAGACCATAAAAACTAAATTTAAAAAACATCATAAACCATAAAAATTAAACTTACAAAAAGCATTTAAAAAAAATTGACCCATGGGGTCACTGGGGCGATACTAGGACCAAGGCTTTCCGCCCCCGAGACCAAGCCTTGGGAGTGGGATCATGACTTGGCCATCAGGGGGTTGGCCCTCACGGCCAAGTCACGGTCCCACGAGACCGTGAATTGGATGTGGGGGGGGCTAGGGCAATGTTGTGCATCACCCTGAGCGCCCCCATAGGCCAAGTCACAGTCCCGCGTGGAAGGGCATCACGCCCACTAACCACCATGGGCCAAATTATTAAAAAAATATTAAAAAACAACATAAACTGTAAAATTTTTATAAAAATCATAACAAATTTTGCTCTTTTTTTTCAAAAAATCCTAAGAATTTTGTTAAAATTTCTTTGGAAAAGGCCTAATTTTTTTTAAAGTTGTGATTTCTTTAGAAAAAAATTTAAAAACATCTAAATAAATTTAGGGTTCGTTATAATTTTCGCATGAAAAAATCTCATGTGATTCAAAAATGATCTTATAATTTTTTTTTTGGTAAATGGTAAGAATTTAAAAAATAACTAACCTCTGAAATGCGAGATTTTCCTCGAATGTATTCTCGATGTTTTTGACTTGTAGATTACTCCAAACTATTTAACAAATGTTGTCCAATATTTAACACAATGTAAAAATACAAACAAGACTTTGTATATATAACAAAGATGATACAAATTATTGTTAAGTGTAACGAATGTGGGATAAATAAATAAAAAAAGACCGTGTACATATATACCTAAAATTAAATGGATCATTGCTAAGTTTAATGAATGTGAGATAAATAAAAAAACATGAAAAATATCGTAATTAACAAATAAATAACGAATTAATAGAGTAAAAGTTGTTTTTAATTTTGAAGGGAAAATAATAGAGGGAAATAATTGGCGGGGGAGAGATTTTGGAGGAAAAAATTTGAGGGGGGAATTTTGGAGGGAATATTTTGGGGGGGAATTTTCGAGGGGAAATTTCATTCTGCAAGTTATAAGATTTTCATTGGGAGGATGAGCATTTGTACCATTCTATGTGCTTAGTGAGAAGTGATGGCTTTGACAAATAAAGAAGATTGTATTTCTGATACATCAACAAATTGTTCACATACCTCTTCTTTTGGGACTAGCAAATGCAATGGGAATTCTTGTAATGTAAATGAGGTGTCGTATTTTTCATCTAGTCAGAAGTTTGATCATAGTGCAATCAATCTTATTTAGCATGTTCCTCGGGAAATTCCTAAATCAGAGGACTTTCAAGGCACCAATGATAAAGATTAGGAATATGATGGTGATCAATATGTTCAACAATTTAATAATATTGAAAATAATCAAAATGTAGATCGAAGTGGAGACTTTGATCACATGCTAAATGATTGGGATGATAGTTTTCCTCCAAGTGAGGATTTCCAAGGTATTGATGAATACTTTCTTCCAAGTGAGGATTTCCAAGGCACTAATGAGGATGATGAAGAATTTCCCTCCAGTAGGGATTTTAAAAATAGTGAAGATGATTATGCCAATGGCGGACACTCTTTCCCAAGTGGGAAATTTAAAAGAAACAATGTTGGTGATGATGATTTTCCTCTAAGTGAGGATTTTAAAGGTACTAATGAGGATGATGAAGATTTTCCTCCAAGTGAGGATTTTCAAGGCACTAATGAGGATGATGAAGAATTTCCCTCAAGTGGGGATTTTTAAAGTAGTGAAAATGATTATGTCAATGGTGGACATTCTTTCCCAATTGGAGAATTTAAAGGAAACAATGTTGATAATGATGATTTTCCTCCAAGTGAGGATTTTCAAGGTATTGATGAGGATGATGAAGATTTTCCTCCAAGTGAGAATTTTCAAGGTTGTAATGAGGATGATGAAGAATTTCCTTCAAGTGGGGATTATAAAAGTAGTGAAGATGATTATGAAATGGCGGACACTCTCCTGAGTGGGGAATTTAAAGGCAACAATGTTGATGATGATGATTTTCCTCCAAGTGAGGATTTTCAAGGTATCAATGAATATTTTCCTCCAAGTGAATATTTTCAAGGCTCTAAGCAGGATGATGAATAATTTCCCTCAAATGGAGATTTTAAAAGCGGTGAAGATGATTATGTCAATGGTGGACACTCTTTCCCGAGTGGGGAATTTAAAGGTAACAATGTTGATGATGATTTTCCTCCAAGTGAGTATTTTCAAGGTACCGATGAAGATGATTAAAATTTTCCTCCAAGTGAGGATTTTCAAGGAAATCATGAGAAGGATGAATAATTTCCCTCAAGTCGTAATTTTAAAAGTAGTGAAGACGATTATGTTGATGGTGGACAATTTTTTCCAGGTGTGCAATTTAAAGGCACCAATGGTGATGATAATGTTTTTCCTCTAAGAGAATATTTTAGAGGAACTGATGATAGTGTTGTTGATGATGAAGACATTCGTTAGAGAAGAGTTTAATGGCATTGATAGTCTTAAGGGTGATGATGATTTTCCTTCAAGTGAATATTTTCATGGAAGATCCAATGACATTGGTGAGGATGGCTGTTGTGTTGGTTTTGCCACATGGGTGAGAAAAAACACAACACTTACTTGCCTAGTTAAGTCATCTAAACAAGACATAGGTTTGTGAGTTGATTAGATAACCAAATACACATGAAACAAGGAAATAAAACTAAAAATAAAGAGAAATAAATGTTAGAGAATCTTGCAAGAACTAGAACCATGAAAAATAAAAAATGACAATCATATAGCTACCAATGGATCAATATATTGACAGGCTAACACCGTAGAGAAAGGCAGGGACTTATGAATCCCCTCTTCCTCCTTGGGAGGGCTCTTGAGTTCCCTGATAGAGATCTCTTCTCTTCATGCAATGGCAAGTAATAATGGTGAAGAAATACAATGCCAATCCTCTCAAGAGGTGAGTGGAATGGCCCTTGCTATAGTGCTTGAATGATTCAACGAGAAAAGAGGATTATCCAAGAAGAACTCTTGCAGCATAACAATAACTTGAAGTTCTTATTTTTATAGCACACCCATGGCACATATTTATAGTGTCCATTCATGGCAAGATACAATTGGTTCATAGTGTGAACAAGGGGCCTTTTAGGGCACTTCCTATCCCTTGACCATCCTCCAAGCTAGATTTCGCTCAGATCTGAGTGTCAAATCGTGTTGGGGGTCGGACTGGAAGTGGTTGAGGGGCCGACAAGATTCATAAATGTGTTGTTCATGAGAAGTGCATGAATTTTATTGTAGACAGTTGTGCATTCTGCGCACAATACATGCCTAGGGTTGTGTTATCCCATGCATTCTGTGCACTGTGTGCACGCTTCCTTTGGTGAATTTGTGCACTTTGATTTTTGAACCAAGTATATAGTTTTTTGCCTTTTTGATAGATTTTGATGTTGTGGGTATACTAATGGTTGTTGGAATTGACGTCTTTCTTCAACCATTGTGTGTAATTTTGCGGGCGATTTTTCAGTGATAACATATGCCCCCTGATGTGTGAGGTTAGGAGTATATGTATAGACAAAATAAATCAATATTTCATTTGCTGAGATTGCTATTATAAGAAGAGTGAAGAGAGGAACTACAAGAGAGTTCTGTTGGAGGGAGAGGGAAAACTGTGGGAACAAAACCTTTCTCTAGGAAGAAAAAATAAAATATGTATACAAACGAGGTGGGCATGCCCCATGCTCGTGTCAAGAAACCAAAATGTGGGATTGTAACTGAAGATGTGTGATGATGTAGATAGTTGTAGCGCCCTCGAGGGCAGTTGATAATGGAAGATGATGGTTCTGACTGGTGAACTGTCTCTGAAGCGAGTAATGGACGACTGTAAGAAGTGTCGATGACTCGTAGGCATTGATGGCCTATCAAATTCAGAGGTCTTCGGCTGGTATGAAACAACTGCAATGGTTGCATAGTAATGCCCACCTTAACATGAGAGTTTGTTGAATTTGAATGTTATGGGGGTCAATGGAATCATAAAGCAATGGTGACTCACTATGTTCCATCCAAGAATCCTCATTGAAAAGGTAATAAGAGTCAAGATATTGCCGCCCTTTTGGAAACTGTGTTGATGTTGACAGGAAGGGAGACACAAGGTCAAGAAGCAAAAGGGATTCTCAAAATCCACTGAGTAATAGGTGATATCAGGTATTGATGGGTAACATGGAAAAAGTTAAGACACAATGGGACTCAGGACTTCCCTTGGTTGGGGTGTTGAAGGATGATTGGAAGCAATCATAAAATTGGATCTAGTGTCAGGGGGACAACTAGACATGGGGTTAAATTGTGTTGGAGGCTGAAAAAAGTGGGCAAGCTCATAGATCATGGGTACATGGAGTTGGGATACTCGGGGTTTGTCAATGATGGCAATATGAAAAAAGGGTGGATGCCCCAACCAAGGGCGACATGGGTTTCTTTGCCAGGTAAAAGAAGGCTATCGAAAAAAACTATGTATATGTTGGAAACAAAGGCTTTATACAATTACCAAATGAAATAAAAAATAATTTGGGTTGAGTATATAAATACAGAAATGGGTTCCCCAGTGAAAGATGGCTTGGCATTTTTAGGGCACAATTTTTTGAAAGAGAACTGGTGGTGGGTGGGGACCCCATAGGTGGGTTTATTTATTGGTTAAATGGATGGAGGACAATCTGCATATGGGAAAATTGATGGTGGATGAGATGGGGGGATGAATGGAACTGTGGGGGTGCATTCAATAGAACCAAGCATAGGATGATATGACCCAGGAGTCCATGGGGAAGGTTATCAATATGATAAGAAGAAGTATGTGGTTCATTCTCGTAAATGCAAAACACTATCAGGACTCCCAATCCTAGGGGGTGAAATCAACATGAGTGTCAAGATGCCAAGAAGAACTATGAATGGGACAACTCATGTGGGGGAGAGTGTTACCATTTGACAGTACCAAAATGTAGTAGAGGTAGAGATACTGCATAGCCAGATGTAAGGACCTTAAAGGAAAATGTCAGAGGGTGTGACTGGGATATGAAATTATTTATAGAGGGAGCAATTACATGCCAGTGTCGAACATATACCCGAAGGGGCTATAAGATTGTTGAACAAGTACCTACACACAAAAACCCAAATACCCGGCGTGAACAATATATGATGATAAATATCATATAACAACTATTTGATCAAAACTGAAAATGAGCATGCGTACCTGAACGTGGCATGAGAAAAATACTCCTCGGGGAAAAAGTGCAGATGATAACCTGGGGAATGTGAATGTGTAGATGGTTGGAGCAGGATCTCGTGGTTGAAACGAATCAAAAAACGGAGGCTCTGGGCTCCTGTAACAGAATGTGGAAGTTGGGAAAAGGGACTATATATGGATGGTGGGTCCACAATGCCACCTCATTTGTACCTGACACTATTGTTGATCTGGCAAGAGAGATGTGAGGTGATTTCGAGATTACGGGAGCATGAGGCTACCGATCCAGAAGTTGCAAGAGACAAGTTACTGATCCTATCATCATGCATTGTCTGAATTTGATAGATGTGAGGTAGGGGTTGTACGAAGGGTCGTACAAGGGTTTTTAAGGGAAGGGGCCCACTAGTGCGTGGGAAAAAAGGGAATACCCATGGTCATGGCCCATTGGAAAGTAGCACCAGTATTTTTGAGTCCAAAGGACATGACGCGATAAGAAAAGGTACCCCAAAGTGTTGTAAAAGTGGTTTTGTATTGATCTGCTGGGTGGATCTGAATTTGATTGTATCCGAAGAACCCATCCATAAAGGAAAGTGCCTCGTGTTCGGCACAATCATTGATTATTTGGTCGATGAAAGGGGTTGGGAATTTGTCTTTGGGACAAGCGTGATTGAGGTCGTGAAAGTCTGTGCAGACGCAAATAGTTCCTTGTTTTTTGTTAACAGGGACGGGGTTGGAGACCCAAGAAGTGTATGCACTGGGGTAAATGAACCCGATTGTGTGTAACTTGTCAATTTCAGCTTTGATAGTCGTAGCTTTGGATGGGTGGAGGGGGCATTGCTTTTGACGAACAGGGGTGATATCCGACCATGTGTTGATTCGATGTTCAACTATAGAAGGATAGAGGCTAGGCATCTCTGTATATGACCAGGAAAAAATATCCTAGTATTCCTGAAAGAGAGATTTGTAAGCAATGATTTCTTCAGGGGAGCATGCAACGCCAATGGTGATCTCTTCTACGATGCCTGGTTTAATGGAAATGTCAATTTTTACTATGGGGGAGATGTTGGCCATGTTTCCTTCTTCAAAAGCATCGGGGGAAGGGATAGGGTTTTTGAAACAGTCAATATGCCCCGGTGGAATAAAATACTTGGTTTTGATTGCGCATAGGGAGGCTTGGGTAGGAGGGTGAAAGACCTCGTGTGAGAGGAAAAGTTCTCGATGATGGAGCACATTCCATGGGAAATAAGGGGTAGTCAATTCCTCCAAGCTATCTTCACCACAGTGGAAAATGAGAGAATACAGGGGATCCTGGGAGGTGGCAAGGGGAAATGTCAACGGGTAAGTGTTATTATACTCAAGGGGTGAGGGCGTAGAAGGGATATCGTGTACAGAGTGTGATGGCCCACTGGACATAAACCAAATATCAATACATTGTGGGGGATATCTTGTTCACTCGGGTAATGACGATGAAATATAACGAATGTTAGTAATGTGAGCAATAGTAGGGAGTGCCTGAGAGGGCTCAGGCCGATATGTGTCGCGTACTATAGCTAATGTTTGGTGGAATTGAGGTAGAGCTGGGAAGTGATGAGTGTAATGGCCATATTCTGAGCATATGGAACACATAAAATTGGTTTGTAACCCTTTTTTGTGTGTGGTTGAGGACTTTGTAGTAGCGGTGGATGTACTTGGTGGAGTGGCAAGCAATGGGGTTTCTTTGGGGAGCTAGATAAGATTGTGTAACTTGGGAAGAGTAGGACATATGTTAGTGGGGTGTCCTTCTCTTTCGCATAGTGCGCAAGGAGGTTGAGCTCGAGGAGGTACTGGAGCTATGGGATCATTCTTCCTTCGTCTGCTCCCGATGGTGGTGGTGTTGCCTCCAGTTGGGGGTGAGGGTGGTGTGGCAAAATCCTGTACTGGAATCTGCAATACCTATGTCTGAGGAGGGAGAGATGGTAGAGGAACCATAGCGGGTGGATGAAGATACCATACAGGGATGGAGAGAACCATGTTGGGAAGGGTGAGATTAGCGGCTACCTGGAATGCTTGGACTCCAGGTGGGGGGTAGAAAAAGGGGATTTGGGTAATGGCTTGGGGGACTGTTTCCCAAACCATGATTTTCCCTTGGAGGGGGGGGAAATCCGGGACAAGTGGTACGGTGTTGTTTTCAGGGAATTCCTGAGGTAGTGGTTCACCGACTGGTGGAACTTCGATGTGGGGAGGGGCCTCAGTGAGAGGAGTATTGTATCTGATACTTGTTCCATTATAAGAAACTACACACACTTGAGATGAAATAGAATGTTTTAGGAGAGGTGGAGCTCCAAGATAAGTTCCTAACAAGGATGGTTCTTTTAATATTCCAGGGCCAATGTCGACGACTCAAAAATCATCTGAGCTAGCAAAGACAAGAGGGAGGATGTTATAAATGTTGGCGGAATGATTAGGCTCGAAATGTGTAAGTTGGTCGATGGTGACGATTTTCCCGTTATGGGGGAACATCATCGTGCGAAACACAGAAGAGGCTACCGCCTTCATAGCATACATGTAGCTGCATCCGAACAAGATATTATAATCAAGTGGGGTGTCGATAACTTCAATGTCGATGAGGATGGTTTTTTCCCCCCAGTTCTACAGGGACATTTTGGAAGAACCCTTCAAGGGATGATGGTCGACCATCATAAGCTCTCACAGTGATGGCAGATGGTACTAGCTCAGGTGAGTCAAGTTTCTGCCATACTACTTTGGACATGATGCATTTGGATGCACCTTCATCAATGATGCACCGATGAAATGTGATGTTTTGGATCTTAATTGGTATCATAAAAGCTACCAGAGCGGGGAGGCATAGTTCTCCGCTATCTAAATAAAAGGTGATTAGTCGAGTATCTGCTGGGTCGACTACCCCCAGGGCGGAAAGCAAGGATTTGCATTGTGATGGGAAGGTTTGGAGGACCTCCAACACATACATGGCTACAGGGGATTGTGCTAAATCATAAACCAGACTATAATTATGGGCTGCCCTAGCATGAGGGTTATGTACATTTTGTCGTAGAGTTATGCGGGGTATACGAGGATTTGGTTCAATATTAGGGCATGGGATCATCAATGGTTGTCCTGTTGTCACTGGAGTTGTTTCTGATGTGGTTGGTGTAGATTCAGGAGGCATTCTGTATGGATGGTTGTGTGTTTGCAAAAGAATATCTTCTTTGTTGGTATGTAGGATATTGTGATCGTTTGGATTCACGGGTTGAGTGGGACCTAGGTTTTGATATTGCCCCATTTATGGTGGAGAAGAGTTTACCTCTTTTTGGGTATTCATCACACCTTGGTGTGGAATGGGGTTTTGTAAAACAACCGGAGGTGGTGGTTGCAAATAATGTTGTGGGGCCTGTTGGGGGGCAGGTGGTGCCGGAGGGCATTGTGTGTTCATGGATTCTTTCATCTGTTTGTAATCTGAAATTTGGGGGCAGTGGTGAGTATAATGTCCATACTCACCAAATAGAGTGCAATGGAAGTTAGGTATGAGATTTGTTTTCTTCCCTTGTCATGGTTGGTTGTTATTGTTTCCCCCTTGGGGGTTTTTGTTTCCTTGATTCTGGTTTCCCCCAACAGGACGGTTTTGTTGGGGGTTATTTCCTCCTGGTCCTGGGTTGTTATTGTTTCGATTTTTTCCTTTCTTCTTGGAATTATTCGGCTGATGAGCCGGATTTTCCATATTCAACTGCTCAAAATCATGAACTTGTTGAATGAGAGAGGGATAAACAAGGTTAACGTTGGCATGTGGTTGTCTTGGTGGAGGAGAAACTGGCTGGGGAGGACCAGGAAATGGAAAATATGGATTTCTTTGTGGAGACGATCCATATGGCATATAAGAAGTGGAATTACTTCCACCATTGTTGGGGTTATATACGGGGGTTGAGGGTGGACCCGTACTTGATTGAGAGACCAGATGCATCTGGGGTACCGATGGGGGTCCCCCCAATGGTTGAGGGCGAACAACAGGATATGCATGTTGGTGAGTGGGGGGAGGATAATAAGGCATCCCTCCATATGGTTGAGGATACTGATTTTCACCATAAGTAGGTGACGAGTGGTCATAAGGGTAGCAGTGTCTCATATAACAAATCAACCCTTCTGCAACATGGGACATCCCAGGTTTCTCTTGGCCAAATGGTATGGTTCTGGGTGCATCGGGTAATATTGTGTATAAGTAACCTGATTAGGCATATATGAGATCGAAATGATGGGCCTTGTTTATGTCTTCCTCTTCTGATTGAGGAAAAGTGGATGCTACATCTTTGTCAATCACAGGGACAAGCGATTTAAGAAAACAATCGAGACGTTGATCTTTGGTGGTTTTTTCTTTACACAAACTACGTCATTGACGACATCCATGGATGTGGTCGACGATATGGATAACAGTGGTTTGTTTGAACTCGGAGAGAATTTCTAAGACAATATCATGACGAACTGGTAATTGGAAAAAGGAAAAAAATGCCTTGGCCAATGATTCAAAGGTCACATGGGACCCTGATTTTTTGTCCACATACCATTTGGTTGATGAACCAATGAGAGTTATTTGAAATAACCTCAAGCCGATGGAATTAGCCATGATGCTATTTGAGGAGCACCATAATTGGAAGGTCATAACATGGTTGGCGGGGTCTTCCCTGGTTTTCCTTCAAACTTTGGAATTTCTGAAGGCAATTTGGTAGGCATATTGGGCGAAATGGAATCATGAAAAATGGGGTCATTCGTGAGTTTAGTTAAATAAAAAATGTTGAGGGATTCCAAGTATGGTAAAGGGGGATTTGGTGGAGGATTAGTTCTAGCCATTGTGTGTGTAGGTAGTGGACCTGTACCTTGAGAGGGATTTAGTGGGTTTGTACTTCCTCCTTGAGAAGAAGTTTGACCCCCGCCTCCTTGTGAAGGAGAAATAACAGATGGATGACGTTGGGTATTTGACCCAAGCAAAGTGGAACCAAGTAAAGTTGATCCCAAGACAGTAGCGCTCACTGGGGTGTGATATGGTTGCGTTGGTGATTTTTTGATACTATGGCCTCCTCCTAGAATAGGAGGGAGATTCTGCAAGCGTCTAGAATGACGTGGATTCTATGGTTCCCCTATGGTTCCGACTAGAAAAGTGAATGTGTGCAAATGGTGACAAGAGAGAAATAAATGAAAAAGAGCTTTCGACCTTCACAAAATAGTATAACTCACAATTTCATGTAATGAAATGAACATCATACATAAATAAACTGTAAATTAAACAAGCATGTGGATAGGTGGATTTTGTCAGCGTGGGGGAAAAACAAAAAAAAATACTCGTGTCCTAAAATACCTATAGTCCTTCCTCTCAATTTAGCACTGGGCCTTCGAATAGCACTCGATAGTGGGGTTTGAAGCCATCGGAAGAGGAACTAGTGAATTTTGAAGTAATCAATTATAATGTGGGGTAGAAGGTGCATATCTCGAAAGCACTGGTGATATTTCCCAATAGCCACACAAAATCTGATCAAGGTGTGATTGCAGCCCACAACCACCACCTGAGTAGATATCCTATGTTTGGCCACTAAGTACCTCTGTGAAAGTGTGACATTTAGATTTTTGGCCTAAAAAATGGGTCACGAGTTGGATACCCTCACAAGAGTTGGGTGACTCAAGGAGCGATGCCCAGAACAACCGTACCTCGGCCTTTGACCCTTCACGGGTATCTCCCTGCCCTATGGTATAAGAACACTTGACTTGGAGGATTTGAAAGATCCCTATTCTCAACTTCTATTGTTTCAAAATGTGAGAACCTGATAATGGGGGGTTATTTGGATGCCTACCCCCGAGATCCTACCTAAAACTAAAAAAAATCTTTTGGCACCTCCTGTGGAGGAAAATTTAGTGTGTTCTTAGAATTTTTTTAGATGTGGTGGGCTAAGAGATTGGGGTCATGGACCAACCTCGTTTGAATTAAATTGGTGTGGATAATTTCTAAAGAAGTAATCGGATCTTCCATAGTTCCTTTTGAAGTACTTTGTGGGTACTTAAAAAAGAAAGCTTACTTCGACCTCCCCTATTCTAATAGAAATTGTGTGTGTGATGAGTGGCTTTGTGTGCAAGAAAGTGAAAAGTGTGCAAAATATTTTAAAAAGTTAAGTGTAAGATTACAACATGTGGACTTCCTGTGGTCCTTACAAATATTATTACCTAGCTTACTATGTTTCTTTGGTACAACCTTGAGGAATATTTAAAGCCCTAGAGAACTATCCATGTGGACATATGTGTCCTTACAAATCCTTTAAACTCCCTAGAATGTTGTCTATACTAGAAAAGATTTTGAAACTATCCTAGGTTTGTAGACATGTGGGCATGTATGGGCCCGTTACTTAATCTTTTAAACTTTCCTGGTTTTGTCTAAACTAATAAATCATTTTGAAACTATCCTAAGATTGTAAACATGTGGGCATGTATGGGCCCTTACAAATCTTTAAGATAATTTTCAAAACTAAGAGGTACCCTAGAGGGGTTTTTCCCTCTCCTGATGATTTTTTAAGGGAGATGAAATTTCCTTTCAACCACCTTTTATGATTCATGAGATCACACTTGGGTGCGGGGGAAGAGCATACTTGAGGGTTAAAATTGATTTCTAGTCCCAAGTTAGTTTATTGTGTTTTGAAAAAGAAATAATCTTAACTCAAAGTTTTAAATGCAAAATGAGTCATCCATGTGGCAACAAAGAAAAGAGAAGAATAGTGATTCTTTTTACCCCTATGTGCTTATGTTAGCTAACCTTCCTTGTGAGAAATGACTCTAAGTGAAGTGAGATTTCTTTACAAAGTGCAGGAAATTAAAATATGAAGGCAAGGGGCCCTCAAACCACTCATAAAACCCTTACAATTTGCAAAAAATGAACTTATGTGAGGATTTTAGTTCTGACAATCACACTAAACACCCAGAATGCGCGCAATACACAAAGTTATGAAGGATGTCACATGCACAGAGTGCAGAGTGTGCAGAATGCGCGTCTGTGTGCCTCGAAAGTTGCACACTACCTGTCATACGTCGAGAAAGAAATTTCAAAATGAAATTCTCTTGCCTTGGCTCTGAATTCTGACTTTGGAAGACTGGATTAGACTGGTTTTGGTACCTGCATATCCAAACAATTAGAAATAAGTGCTCTCAATACTTAAGTAGGGAGGAATTTGATTTACATTCCCCAGTATGGTCGCCAATCTGTTGTGTTGGTTTTGCCACATGGGTGAGCAAAAAGACAACACTTACTTGCCTATTTAAGTCAGCTAAACAAGGCAAGGGTTTGTGAGTTGATTAGATAACCAAATACACATGAAACAAGGAAATAAAACTAAAAACAAAGAGAAATAAATGTTAGAGAAGCTTGCTAGAACTAGAACCATGAAAAAACAAATGACAATCATATAGCCACCAATGGATCAATATATTGATAGGTTAACACTGTAAAGAAAGGCAGGGACTTATGAATCCACTCTTCCTCCTTAGGAGGGATCTTGAGTTCCCTAATAGAGATATATTCTATTCATGCAATGGCAAGTAACAATGGTGAAGAAATATAATACCAATCCTCTCAAGAGGTGAGTGGAATGGCCCTTGCTATAGTGCTTGAATGATTCAAAGAGAAAAGAGGATTCTCCAAGAATAATTATTGCAACATAACAATACCTTGAAGTTCTTATTTTTCTAGCACACCCGTGGCACATATTAATAGTGTCCATTCATGGAAAGATACAACTGGTTCATAGTGTGAACAATGGGGCCCTTTAGGGCACTTCCTATCCCTTGACCAACCTCCAAGCTATATTTTGCTTAGATTTGAGTATCAAATCGTGTTGGGGGTCAGACTGGAAGTGGTTGAGGGGCCAACAAGATTCATAAATGTGTCGTTCATGAGAAGTGCATGGATTTTCTCGTAGACAGTCTTGCATTCTGTGCACAGTGCATGCCTAGAGTTGTGTTAGCCTGTGCATTCTGTGCACAGTGTGCACTCTTCCATTGGTGACTTTGTGCACTTTGATTTTTGAACCAAGTATATAGTTCTTTGCATTTTTTATGGATTTTGATGTTGTAGGTATACTAATTGCTACTGGAATTGATGTCTTTCTTCAACCATTGTGTGTAATGTTGCGGACAATTTCAGTGATAACAATGGTAATCATTTTTATAGTGAGTTTGATATTCCTCTTATCAACGAGATTATCAATGAATATGATGATGGACCTGGGAATGAAGATCATGTTCTCAATCATTTAGCTACAACAAATCAAGGTGATCGACATTCTCTTGTTCGGTCTCCTGACAATGTTTTGCATGATATTCCTTCTAGTGATGGGGAAATTCCTTCTAGTGAGGATGGTAAAATAGTGGAGACATTGCAAAGAAACATTGTGTCTAGGACTAGGACTAGACCTTTTTATATCAATCCAAATCATTCTAGTTATACAAGGTCTAGGAAATAATTTCTCACTAAATCAGTTTCCATAAGTGATTTGATTTCAAGTGAATGTTGTCAAAAGAATTGTTTGAAAAACATGGACTACATGTATGCCTTGAATAAAAGACATATTTGTCAATGAATAAGAGCATGAAAAATTCATATTTAATGGGGTGCATGATATCCACCAAGACAAGATATGATTATTGCACTGTGAATCGTTTACTTTACAGAAAGGATTTCAAAACAATTCACTCAATTGGTAATCTTTGTCTAGAAAAAATCCAAACAAGGTTGGAAAAATATCCTTCATTTTATTCAAAGGTACATCATGGACGAGAGAGTGGGCCATTAACAAAATCTACATTGTCATGGATGCATGAATTCTTTTATAAATATGGAGAGTGTATGCCAGATAGAGACACAATACATATTCCAAATAATTTCTCAAGGAGGGAAATCTACAACTTGTACAAAGAATATGTTGAAGGTATTGAAGGAAATGGTAATTTTATTATATATGCATATTTTACAAGAATATGGAAGAAACAATACAACAATGTTTGTATTCCTAAGAAGCCAGGGATGGGGGTTACAGTACATGTGCTAGTCTTAAATCAAGAACAGATAAATATGAAGGGGTAGAAAGATGTATGTATTTACTATTTTGTTTTTTTTAATTGGATAGTTATCAACTATGAAAACATATTATCAATATTTTTATTTTATGTCATGTGCAGATTCCATATTCAAAACACTTCAAGAACATCAGAATCAACAATCAAGTGAAAGGAAAACGTTGTACAAACATCAGAAGAAGTGTTATGATGCTCCAAACAAATATTTAGGTATGATAATTGATGGCATGGACCAGAAGAAAACGCTTCTACCACATTTTGTCTGTACACCAAAAAAATTACAAGAAGAGAATTTCATTCAGCTTCACTTGGTTGGTTTTATGGTTTTTAATGGAAAAATGTGTCCAAGGGTTTACTTCACAGCTCCAAATATTCATAATGATGCAAATTTGACCATCACCATAATTCATCATGTGCTCACTCACTGGTCTCGAAATCTTCCTCAGGTTCTATATCTACAATTAAACAACACTAGTCGTGAAAACAAAAATCAAATTGTGTTTGGATATCTAAGCATGATTGTTCAACTGGGAATCTTTCAAAAGGTGAAAGTTGGTTTCCTTCTTGTTGGACACACTTATGATCATATTGATCAAATTTTCAGTCATTTTTCAGTAACATTGAAGAGGAAAAAATGTTGGAAGCCTACCATCAATAATTGAATGTATTCAGAAATCATACATTCCATAGCATGTTTTTCACATATTAGAAGAAAATGTTGACATGCAAAGATTTATTCAGGGATCACATGGTGAAGAAAAATGTGTTGAGAAACTTAATGATATTAGCTTCCAACATAAATTTTGTTTCAAAAAGTTGACGGGAAAACACTTATATGGGGAAATCAATATTCAACTACTGCAGAATAGGGGCCTTCATCAGGTTTATTATTTTTGAAGTTCATTCCATATCATCCAATATTTGCATCAAATTTATTTTTATTACAATTAGTTGTTGAAATCCATAATGCACAGAGACGTAATAGAGATGTAGATTATTCTGAATTCCTAGAAGAAATTAAAAAAAGTCCATTAAAAATACATATGAGTACTTTGATGGTGTTGATTATGTTTGGTGGGAGTATTTTTTCAATGGTCAAAGTGACATAATTTCAAGCTCAACAAATGAAGATACATTTTTGAAGACTCCATTTCATTGGCTACAAAATATTTCAAATGAATCCGAAGAAAGAAACATTGTTGAACAAAAAGAATCTCAAGGTGATACTGAGTTTACACAAGCAGAGGAAAGAGAAATGTATATTGGTTCTCAAAGATCACATGCACAATCTGAAGCCATGGAAGACCTTTACAGGGATTCAATGCATGATATTAAGGAGGGTCGCATAATTGTAGCCTTAGTGACCGAAGATCCACATGGTTATCCATTCAGGATTACAAATGTTATAAATATTGACAAATAAAATGAAGATGTTATAGCAATTGAAGTGAATTGGTATGCAACAGGTACTAACCCATTCAATGGTGTGTACAAGCCAGGGATGGTGATTGAGAAACATGTCAATAGAAAGAGAAAAATAAAGGGTCAAAATACAACTCATCATCGCAATGACCTCTTAAATTAGAGGATGTTGACATACTTCTTTATGACTTCAATTTGACAAAGATAGGAACTCTTCACTCGAGGACAACATATATTATCAAGAGGTTGTTGCCACAAGAAATAAGTGCAAGATGAGATATTGTTGAACCTAGTCATATATATAAAAGGATTTGACATATGAAATGTTTGGAATGCATGTAGACTCAGATGGTGCGTTCATCGACAATAGAGAAGAGTATGGATCATCTACATCTTCATCCAATAATTCATCTGAAGACAATGTAGACTTTGATGGTATTTCATAATTCATGAGTCAATCTGAATAAGTGTATGAAACATTTTATGCATTTTTTATCCATATGATGTTTGTATGGTAACTAGAAATGAGCATTTAACTTACATATGATCTTACATGAAGTTATGAATCATTTCTATGTTTTATGAATTGTATGTTTTGATTATGGAGAAGATAATAAAATTTCTTAGATCATATGTTTTGAATATGGACAATGTAACAATACTTTTAAGAAATAATTTATGTTTCATTCAATGTAACTTGTATTTAATTTTTTTATTAAAAGTTAAAAAATATTAAAAAGTGATGTTGAATTTTTAAAGTATAGAGTGATATTTTCATGGCATTATGTATTATCTTTTGCTTGGAGTGATAAACTAAGATTTAAAAAGTAAGCATTTAAGAGTTGATTTTATGATTTCATTTACAGTAGTGATGATTTATTCTACCACTTTAAAAAATGTGTCATTTTAATACCCCAATTTTAGCATGGGTGCTACTGTTAGTAGTACTTTTCATTTTGATGGTTGATTTTGAGGTTTTGGTTTTAATGGTACCAACTATTAAGAATAAGATTTCAAATTATTTATAATTTTAATGTTTTGAAAAAAACATTTTGCTTTAGCTAACGTCATTTTTTATTTATTTAGGTGTTGATTTTAATGTTTTTCTAAGCTACTGTATGAGTTTTGAAGGCCATGCTTAGGAAATTTGGTTTTGTTGTATAAAACAAATTTGAATATTTATAATTGAAAATTGTATGATGATGTCTCATATTGGTTGTATGCATATGATGCAGATGACACAATCGCCACAGATTATAGGTTGCTAGTGGAATTATAGTAGTAATTTGGCATTCACCTCCACAAGAACACCTTGGAAAATGATGGTTTGCCTAAGGAACTGCATAACAATGAAAGGGATGCATGAGCCTAAAGGGTGAGTAAAGAAAGGAAGCAAATACTCTAGAAGAGAAGAGAAGAAGCAAGTTTTCAGGCTTGCAAAAGAACCAAGTTGTCAAGTCTAAAGAGTGAAATCCTATGTGGGAGTTGTATTGTCGAAGAAACAGGTTGTCAAGCCTGAAGAGTGAACTCATGTGTGAGTTTCACTACAACAACAAGGTTGCTACTAGTTATTTTTCCTGGTAATTTTTCCTGGAAGCGAATCCCTTGAGATCCCAATAGTGAGATCATGGTTACATGTGCCAGAGAGGCCCGGATAAATGAATGGTACATCTCGATGGACTGAGAGAAGTAAGGGGGTAGTTTCCTTCAGTTGGGCAGGTGTGTGGAAGAGAGCTGGTGGAAATCAGGATAGTTGTAAAAGAATATCAGTGGGTTATGTATCTATGTTTTGGGGTCGGAGCGCTTATGTATTTATGGTTTTTGGGGCCATAGTTCCTATGTATTTATATTTAGGCTAGAATGCATGTGTCATATTAGGTCAGAGAGCCATATGTTGATTAAAGGTCAAAGAGCCTAGCATTGTAATTGTATGTACCTCATATGGTGTTGTGCAATGAGGATAGTGCAAAAATAAGGGGGAGGGGAATGTAACATCCCCATTTTAATTCCCACAAATTATAATGTAATTGTATAAATGTGAATTAGGCTAGTGAGCCGATATATTGAGGTGAAGATCGCTCATATTGATTAAAATGGTCGAGGGCCAAACTACGTATTATGTACATTGAAATGATTAAAAAAATAGCAATCAATGGTTGCAATATGAGAGGGATGAAAATGATGGGGGCTATGATTCCACAAGAGAGAGAGAAGGGTCCAAGGGGGGAAATGTTCACGGGTATTAATCCAACCTACATTCCTAAAATTATTATCATTGTGTATAACATTATATTTATTGTTAAGTGTTCACAAAGCCAATCATTAAAATCATGTAAGCAGGTGGTTGTGAGGAGTCACATCCCATAGTTATTGGGATCATGGAGCTGAAGTACAATCATCTTTGGGAAGAGTGTGAGTCAAGCAAGAAAGGGAAAAAAGGAAATTCGTAGGGGAAAATGAGACAATTTTTACATGCATATTTTGGGTAGCAAGGGAAGAGTTGAGTGCTAAGAAGAGAACCAAACATGTTGGGATTGAAGCTAGCCATTATTGAGCTATGTTTTATGCTATAAAAGTGGCATGTGTGCCTGTAAAAAAATAGCCTATCAACATGTAGTATGTTTAATGTTTAGGAAATGGCTCAAGAGCCTTGTGAATATTTTATGAGCACTCCTGAAGCAACTGAGAAATTCCTAGAAGTTCCTAACTAAGAGATTCCTAGAACTAAGTGCACTAGAGTCCATGATAAACAAATGGTACATCCCGATGGACTGAGAGTAGTGAAGGGGGTACATTCCCTGGTTTGTGTAGGTTATGGGGAAGAGAGTTGGTGAATTGGAACTGTTGTTGTTGTAAAACCTAGGTTTGGGGTTGTTGAATGTGGAGAGTGTATATCCAAGAGGGCCAGATCTCCTTTTGGAATCATAGCCTCAGCTCAGGGGTGACATGTTGTTGAGATAAAATGAACAACAAAGCTTATGGTCGAGAGGTTCATCCTTCGTACACAACCAATTGGTTATATCTTATAAAGAGATAAGTGGTATGTTGTTTTATTATGATCATTATTCTATGTAAATGAATATTTGAATGGTGTGTGCTTACTAGATGCATTCATGTTTTTATATATATTGTTAGATGCATGGGTAAATCAACATGTTGTTTGTTGTAATTTTTATGGGCTTGTTTCCCCTTGGTTTTGTTTTATATCTATGGGGAATTTTTAAATTGCATATTTAGCAGGCTAAGTCTTTTATGCAGTGACGACACTCAGCTTGGAGACTGGGTACGTTACACCCTAAATTTATCATTCTAATATTTGAGAGATACGATGCACTAGAGGTTCTCACCAAATTTTATGTGGACATGAAATTTAGATAAAGGAGAAAACCCTATTTAGAAGAAAAGTATATGTAGGTATATAATGTGGATATTCAAGCAAGAGGGACAACTTGTGTAATCATAAACACCCCTAGGTATGAAGGATCAATGATTTTTCATATAGTGGATAAGGATAAAGAGGAGTATACTTAGTATACTCTAGAAACTAGTTCAAGTAGTAGGTGAGGAAACTAAAAAAGTTCATCCTCAACCCAATAGAATATGAATTCTATAATGTACTTAACCAAAAGAAATAATATAACATGAACAATATTTAGAGAAATATAAGTGCGGAAAATCAAATATAAGAGAAAATAAAATGAAATTTGAATAGTATACCCTTGTATTGATGGTTTTGAAAGTGAGCAATCAAGGGGGAAACTTCTTATGTACATATATTTTAATAATAAAGTAGAAGTAGTAAGCATAATATAATAATAATTTATAAAGAATAAAGACAATAATACAAAATATGTGTGACTATTCAAATAGGCACTTGTTAGATTATACTTATATGTCATTCAATGTAAAAGTTGTCAATATTATTCAATTACAATTGGTTGTATAAAGAGATAACCCTCTTGAAGTGGTCAAGGATATTTCCCTCTCAAAGTGGCATAATCCTTTTATCAATACAATCATTACATTTAATTGGTGCATATTCCTATTATTTTGGATATTTTTCTCATTTGTGGATATTAGGATACTAAAATTTGGTATTAGAGCTTTCTATAAGTTTGGTATTGCCTTCGTTAGAAAAAATCTGTTTTAAATTTATGAGCCAAGTCTTATGATCAAAGGTTGAACGCATTGTCCCAACCAACAAACCACAAGCATTTTTTTTGGATATATCATGCATACCATCTATGAAAAATTAAGGAATAAATTCATTAATACTCTCAATAGAATATTTGACGAGTACATATAAGGAACATAATAAAAATGAACCTACTTTGGAAGAAGAATCCTTGAAGGAAAACTAATCTTACCTTTGACTATTAAATGTGGGGTAAATATTGAAGAATACAAAGAAACCTCGAAGCCAATCCCACAAGAGGCACACAATGAACTCCCTTTGAACATTGAAGAGATGTTAGAATTCAAATTCTAGGATAAATGGGAGTTGAGGAAGGTACGAGGAAGGGGTTTTGTAATATAGGGAGCAGAGGTGGTAAAAATGGGAAGAAACGAAGAAGCAAGGTAGAAAGCAATGGGAGAGAATTATTTTTTAGGGAATATCGATAGGAATATAGACAAGTAGTTCAAATATTGGGTGATTATCATTTTGTGTGCAGTGATGAAGGGAAGAGGAAGTTGTGTCGAATTAATGTGAAGTTGAGGCATTAAAAGGTGATATCATTCTCCTTGGCCTCAGATCGTATTCCTTAGTTGATTTCATATTAAATTATAATGCCTATGAGGATAGATGAGTCAAGGCCTACGTAGAGCTTCCTCCCACCATTAGCATTGAATCTCCCACTATCAATGTTGAAGAATAAAAAAGAATCCTTAAATTCCAACATTTCAATACAATTAGTCAAAAATTATTACTATAAATTTCCAAAGAACATTGTAAAAGAAAAACCCAAGTCGGAGATTTTCATTAAATTTTTTAAGAAGAACAAGCATGTGATTGGTGAGAATAAGAGTTTGAACCCAAGGGTAGAACATAAGGAAGTTTTATATTCAGCCAAGGGATACAAACTCTTTTTTTTGGTATTCAATTGAAAGATATTAATTTCATATCATGGGTATTATTATTCATGCAATGATGCCAAAGAAGTGTGCAAATACATGGCTAGGATCATGGATGTCATTGGTTTGAAAGAGAGAGATATATGGATGGTACTTAAAGAAATTGTATGGAAATTTCTACACACTCCATCTACACTTATAGAACATTGTGGGCATTTGAAACCCCAAGGTATGGTTTTAAGGATTAATCATCTAATTTTTCCCAACTTGAGCATTAATTATGATCTTAGAAGAAAGAAAGTGTTATGCTCTAGCACAATCCAAGTGGATCTCCATCTATTAAGGCATGAGAATTGTAGGGATATATACAATGAATACCTATCCAATGTAATGATAATCCTCAATGCATCCCGGATGAGAAATAAGAATATTTTCTTAGATATGAATTACATTAACGCTCTATTCAATGTAGTAATTATTTTTGTTTCTAGTTTTGAAGACCTACATGTTGCAACTATAAAGGATTATGCATGTCATGTGAATACATACAAGTTTGACGGTTGTTAGGAAAAAACCATGGACAAGTTATCACCATCATCCACAGATTATTATCTTTGGAAAGTACTATTGAATGAATGTCTCATCAACCTAGAATCTCTTCCCACCATTATTCTCCAATGTGTCTGATTTCCTCCTCTATATGCTATGAAGATTCTCCAAAAATAGAGTAAAAACAAAGTCACTCTTCCATTTTGAATCCTCAATTCAGCTTCAAATGGGAAACTCTATAGACCAAATTAATTAATCATCCAGAAAATAGAAGAGCTAATCCTAATATTACTAATATTCTAAAAAGCAAAGGGAAACTACCTCTACAAACTCAACGAAAAAGATGGCAACATGAACATCTCTCTTGGAGCATGAAAGGGAATAATTGATGACTTATTATTGGAAAATTTCTTGGAAAGAATGTAGAGATTGTATTTTCTTACTGACATAATATGAAGAGGTCATTTGAGCATTTGCAAAGAGGTTATTACATTTCCCAACCTTTCTAGATAAGATTGTGGTACATATCATGAAGAATTATATTGCACGTATTCTTGATGCCAAAGTTCCATTGATTTTGGGTGTATGGGGAGGAGACCCTAAATTAGAAAGAGCAGGAGAGCCTGCTAAACATATTCGTGAATGTTATAGAATGACATCCCTAGTTATCAATAATCAATGTAAAATGATGATCAATGACACTTATGAAAGCATTGGAAGATTCAAAAACAGTCAACTGACAATGAACAATCGGATAGTTATTAGAACCTTGATGAATTTAGTAGACAATCCTACAAGAGTGAGCATTAGGAAATATTGGAAAGAATCTAACATTACTAATCATATTCCTATAATCATTACATGAAATTACTCAACATTGTATGCTCCTCTTATTCATGATGAACACATGAATAAAATTAACTGGAAGGCAACATGTGAGGACCTCATATATATATAGTTCATCAAATGTATCAAAAAGATGGAATGTCAAGAGAGGACATTGGGAAAATAGTTGATGATTTTCCAAACCAAGCACTTGATTTTCATGATGCACTTAGAAAGAATAAAAAGTTAAAGGGAGCATATGTAGAACATGTTTTTCCATACACAGATCCTAATGTTTGCAATATTAATTTTGATAATGAAACCGATAGCTTAGGGAAACTTTAGGATATGGATGAAGAGTTGCAGCAAAAGAACGACTTAACTATAACCATATCACACTTCGAAGATCAATTGTCTTAAAGATGGAAGAAATCTTATGTACATATATGTTAATAATAAATTAGAAGTAATAATCATAATACAATAATATATTTATAAAGAATAAAAACAATAATAATAAATAGTGATTATTTAAAGGTCACGAATATTCAAATAGGCACCCATTGGATTATATTTATATGTAGACCCATCCAATGTTAAGGATTCTAATTTGTATTCAAGTACAATTGGTTGTATAAGAAAATAACCCTCTCAAAGTGGTCGAGGAGGTTGCCCACTTGAAGTTGCATAATTCTCTTATCAATACAATTAGTACATTTAATATGTGCATATTCTTATTATTTTGGATATTTTATGCATTCTTGGGTATTAAGATCCTAACACAAACTTGTTTAGAAAATCTCCAATACACTAACCACTTGAGAAAACATTCCATATCCTTCTAGCTCTATAAGTAGCTTCTTGATAGCCAAAAACCTAACTACTTGTGGTCTTGTTATTAACAAGTACCAATGACCTAGTGGGCCTTATTTAATAAGAGGACCCTTTTTACATTAAGTAAATACCTACTAACTATCTAATGGGCCTTATTTAAATAAGATGAAATCATACATTAATTGGCATACTACTAAGTACCCAAAGTAGGGAGGTTAAGGTAGGACCCTAACATGCTCTCCCCCTTTAAAAGAAGTGTTGTCCTCATGAATGGAGGTATGGAAAATATTGTAAAATAGATGTTGGTTCCCAAGTGGCATCTTCTAGCTACATATATTTCCAATGGATAAAAATTTATTAGATGGTGTATTGACATAGTAAATGATGTTTGGTCACCAATACTACTTCTAGTTAGAGCCAAATAAACCCTTCTTCATCAAGTTCTAAAAGGATGGAATGAACTTGGAAATTCAACCCCACTACCCTCTTCAAATAAGACACATGAAATATTGGATAGATCTTAGAGTGGGTTAGAAGAGACAATCTATAAAAAACTTGCCCAATGCATTGAAGGATCTGATAAGGGCCATAGAATTTTGACATGAGCTTTTGGTGGACTTTGTCTTTCAAAGAGGTTTTCTTATAAGGTTGAAGGAAAAGAAACACTTGATTCCATTCTGCAAAAGAACACTTAGCACGATGTTGGTCAACCCGTTACTTATGTAATTTTGATCCATTGTCAAATTTCCCTTGAGTGTGTGGAGAATGGCCTCTTTGGTGTGAACTATGTGATCTACAACTTGAACCTTAGATGTGCCTGGTAAATAAGAAGCCACTAAAGTGGGATTTTGGCTATAAACAACTTCATATGGTGTCATTTTGGTAGTTCCATGATAAGTGGTATTGTATCACCACTTTACAAGGGGTAGTCAATGTGCTCATTGGTGTTGAATGTATGAATCAAATCATCACATTAGGTTTCCAAACAGTTTTTGACAAATTTTATTTGATAATTAGTTTGAATCAGATTAGGGGAATTTTGAGGTCTAAAATGAGCATTCTAAGAGATAAAATAAATAAATTATGAGTTAACTCTTACACTACAATCTATGTAACTATGGTTAAGATAAATTGAAAAGATGCTTAAAAATAAAACTAATAAAAAAAATACTCTATTGATGTGACTAGAAATAAAAGTATTTTTTGGTATATGAATTACTTTGAATAAGAAATGTAGTACTCATATAATAAATAATAATGTAATATTTTTTTAATATAAACTATGCATTCATTTTT
The DNA here is from genome assembly GCA_009831015.1 of Picea engelmannii. NCBI lineage: Eukaryota > Viridiplantae > Streptophyta > Pinopsida > Pinales > Pinaceae > Picea > Picea engelmannii. Next base: position 27,430 of record ML786210.1, on the reverse strand, counting down.
TTAATTGATAAATGTAAAGTGTGACTAATTAAAAAAATGAATGCATGGTTCATAATATGGGTTATATTCACAATGTCAAATTAATATATGAATATTTCTTCATATATTAATTAAACTAATATATGAATACATGGGTTATGTTCACAAAGTCAAACTAATATATGAATTTGTATCTATGTTATGAATCATGTATTCATATATTATTAAACTAATATATGAATACATGGGTTATATTCACAAAGTCAAATTAATATATGAATATGTATCCATGTTATGAATAATGTGTTCATATATTAGTTAAACTAATATATGAATAATGTATTCATGTATTAGCTTAACTAATATATGCATACATGGTAGCCATGTATTCATATATTAATTTAAATCATATATACGAATATCTAGTTCCCACTTATTCACATATTAGTTTACTAATATATCAATATGTGGTAGTATTCATATATGGGTCTCAAAACAAAACATGTACTATAAAAAACAATTTTAAAAGAACAAATATGATTAAAGATGATGATGTCCATAATAAGGGTAAATAGTTTTTGAGGAAAATGAAGAAAACTAAATTTTTAATCATATTGTTCACTTATCTCCTTATAGGCTTACTCAAATTTCAAGTGTAGGCAATCATTGGATGCAGAATTAAATTCTGCATCCAACAAGTACCAACTCTACATACTTTTTATAGACTCGTTGTGAGATAAACTGGAAATAATTGAAACACAAAGTGTTTCTTTCTATCAAAAGTATGTAGAGTGGGTACTTGTTGAATGTGAAATTTAATTCTACATACAATGAGTGCCTACACTTGAAATTTGAGTAAACCTATAAGGAGATAAGTCAAAAATACAATTGAAAAATGTATTTTTTCGCCTTTGAAAATTCATAACTCTTATTTTATTATTTTAACTATTATTTTATTATTTTCCTTAGGAGAGCCACTTCAAACTTCAAATTTCCCCTAATTAGCAGTAAATTAATATATGAACAATTGTGAACCACATATTCATATATTAGTGCCCATGTTATGAACCATGTATTCATATATCAGTGAGAACTAATATGTGAATACGTGGTCCATAACATCGGCACACATTCATATATTAGTTTGACTTTCAAAACATGTCCATGTTTTTTCCCCTCTTTTAATCCAAACATAAAATATTTTATTATATCATAATAAAGAGTTGTATCCATGCTAACAATAGATACATACGACTTTCCAGTGTTTCTCAAGACAAAGTAAGTAGTTGTTTGTTGCTACAAAAAGAAGTTTACAACAGACTATATGATATACATTCCAAGTTTTGCTGCAAGTAGCATGCTTGACAAAAACACTTGGAATCCTATTGACACTAAAAAACATAGTAATTAATAGAAAAAAAACATGGTTACTATTTTCTTTCTCTAGACCAACATCCGAGGGGGGAGAGTTGTGTTATTCAATTTCCATTGGTTCCTTTATTTGATGAATCGTTTCATCTTCTTTGAGATCAAATTTGAAAGAATTTTTCGATATCCTATTGTTTGAGGTTTTGGATAAGGAGTCCTTGTAAAGATTTAGAGCCAAATTTCATAGCATATTGCATTCTTCTTCTAATATATCAATCCTCTGCTTTTGATGGACTAGTAAATTCAAAATATTTGCATGTTGAGAGACATGATGGTGCTTGTTTTCATGCACTTTTGTTGTCATTGATAACAACAAGTGCCTATTAGACTAAATGTTTCCTTCATTCCTTCTAAAAAATGTTTTAAATTCTATAATGTCTCTATTCTCCATGAGAAATATCTTTATTATTTAAGTCAAACAATATATGGTGGGGCTAGAGAAGTGGTCACTACCCAATAGAATAGAGAAGGAGACACCAGGAACCCTACACTCACTTTGAGACTTAAAGAAAAAACAAAAACCAAAGCCCAAGTTTCCCCATTGATGTGCCCCAATGAAGGAAAACCTAAGAATGTACAAACAAAGAAGGAGAACCAAACATAAAAGAAAATGAAACGTGTAATTTAAAGAAAACTTCCCATGAAAAAGAAATAGATGCCTTCACCATAAGAAAACTTCCACCTTTCTGTGAAGAATTCTCCCATTAAATTTTTTTATAACTAGAACTGACACACGACCTAGGTGCAAAGTTAACACTTACTAGGGGAGCATCCACCTCGAATTCCAAACCACATTTCCACCTAATTCCAAATTCATAACTCTCCATTATACCATAGAGACAACAATGTTGCAAGCCAAGGCATTCAATAACTAGAGCATTGTTAATTGCTCACATGTTGTGAAGGATGAGGGTTGTCCTCGATATTCCCATGCCAATGCAAATGAGTTCTCTGCTAATTGTTGGCTCATGTGAAATTTTAATGATGATTGATGTGCCAAACCATTTTGACCTTATGGGATAATACAGCTAAAATGCCCTCCATTTTTCATATAATCACCCATACATAGTTCAATGGATTTGTAGCCATAGAACTAATACACGATTCAATTCTCACTTCACATGATAAGATGAATATTTGGAGAAGATTTCCTCTTTTTTTGTCCGAGAAATGACAACTGCCAATTTATTGTCCAATGATGAATTTTTTCATAGCATTGATTTGATAACCACCATGGAGTCCCCTATGACTATCAATGCCTTGACCTTGGATTCTTTGGCCAAAAGGATGCCACACAAGAGTGCATATGCCTCATCTTGATTGTTAAGATTTACCAAGACTCCAAACATAAGTAGAAAGTGTTTTTCCTTCAAGATCATAGAGAATCTCCCCCGCACTTGCCACCCCTTTCAAAACATATCCATGTTATGTTATATTAGTTTGAATGTGTGACTATATAATGAGCCATGAATTCATTTATTTAATTTGGAATATAAAGTGTGAATAATAAATGAGAACATATGTATTCATTTTTTTGAATTTTGAATTAGT
>ML786210.1:0-24372 GCA_009831015.1 Picea engelmannii | reverse complement strand
TTCATCAAGAGTCCAAGTAGGATTTTCTGGAGGCTTATTTGGTGTAGAAGTTCCCTTTTTGGGTGGCATGTTGGCCAAGTATCACTTTTGAACCTTGATTTTGAGGTGGTTTTGCTAGATAATATTTCTTCTGTTGTATCTCCCAATTTTTGGCCCTTCTGGGTATGAAACTTTCTCTTATGTATTTATCTGATAATTCTTCTCTGCAATGCCACAGGTCTGATCAAAATTGGATGTGCCAATTGGAATTTACGGTAGCTTCCCCACAACTTGCTGATTTTTGGCCTTTTCAGGAGATCTCACTTGTATAGTGTTCCCCGCCCAAAATAATTGATATAAAATTCTGAAACTCGCACCCAAAATACTACAGACTGTCCACGATCCAATGCAAGCAGTCCCACACAATTTTGATACTCTAGGAAGAAGTTATGATTGTTTTACCTAGAACACCTTCTTGAGACTAGTCAATACGACTAGTCAGATACCCTATATTACACAGGGTGTATATACAAATTTAAGATGACCTAGAAGCTGAAATTTTTACCACGGATACATTACCAATTTCTGTAAATGGTATCCAGAGTTCAGGGTCTGAAACATTACAGAAAAATTTTTATAGCAAAATTTCCGCAATGACTCATTTCAGGATGATTCCAGAACCCTATTTTGAGTAGGACGCATCTCCGAAATTATAAGGCCTCAGGAGCTGAATTTTGAACCCAACGTACCTTGATCCGTCCTATAAATATCCTCCAAGCCGTTCCTTCTGAAACGTTGTAGAAAAAAAGTTATAGCAAAAATTCCACGGTGTGTCAGATGTAGCAGCGAAACCCCAAGACCTTGAGCTCCGATACCATATGTTAAGAACCAAACATCAATATAGCATATAAAAACCTCAGGAAAAGTACTCAACGCCTTGAAAAAGAGATAATTTCAGATAATAAGCCACTTCGAGGGGGCAACCTCCTTTTACGCCACTTAAATGTTCAAGTACAAGATGATTCAAAATGAAAATGTCTCCTTGGTATATATAGGAGACTAGGAGGTATAATTACAAATAATGGCCTAAAGCCGACATAAATAAAATAACATTACTAATCTAAATTACAACTAATGGCCTAAAGCCGACATAAATAAAATAGCATTACTAATCTAATATGCCCCAATTAAAGGGTAATGAGCCAATATTAGGGCTTAACACAGAGATGTTGGACAGATGATTGAAATTTGTATGATCGAGATTGATGGTTAGTTAGTGAGTTACTTGGGTGCATTTGATGTAGTCTACATTTAGCCCCATAGTTGTGGTTATGGGACCCGAAGTTGATTAAGGAATAAAAACATGGAGGATAGTGAAATTGTAGGTAAGACTATCATAAATGAATAGTACACATCGTTCTATTTCTGGTGATATGTGGTACGCTACATGGTTCCTCACAATTAGGGAGATATGGCCTTGTGAAGTTGGAAGCCCCGAAGAATGGTCAAGAAGCCCTACTTGGTTACAAGTCAATGAATGAAAGGGTAACGTGGTTTCAACAAGAAATATCTAGAAGCCCTAAGTTTAAGTGAAGAGGTTACCCAACAAAAGTATATATAACCCTCCAGGAGTCATTGACAAGCACAATCACACACTTACATTGAATATCTATCTTGTGAACATTATGGTCTAGTATTGTGATCTTTTGGCTAGTTTTTTACGGAGAATTATGAGGTAGCGAAGCGGGAGAAGAACGATATTTTCAAGATTGCAGAGGAGAGAGGGAAAATATAAGGAAACCCTAATTAGGTTCATCCCCATGGGTCAGACACTAAGTGTCCCGTGAGGCATACCCGTGGGTTTCCTAGAGGTTGTCACGTGAGGACCTGCGTGACCTGGGTTTCCTAGTCTTCGTCCCGTGAGAACAAGACAAAAGTTGTGGAAATGGTGGTACCTGGTTGCTGAGGTCGGTGAAGAAGCTACATGTTTGTATATGTTGTTTTAGGTCATCTATAGGTTACCGGTATGCTTTAAAGGTTACTTGATTGGTTATGGTATTGTATACACTTGAGAGGTATGTCTTGTTGATGTTACATCTTGGAAAGGTTATGGTGCTTTGATTAGAGTCATTAGTAGTTGGCTTGGTTTCTGGTTTGGTTACATGTTATGGTGAATACTTGAGGTTTGGTATATTGTGTTATCAGGTTGTATCTTGGTGATATTGAGGAGCATGATTGAGGTGCATGTTGGACACTTGATGTTGGGACAGTGCTTGAGGCACATCTTGGTCATCACCATGATCAAACCTACATCACCATGTAGCTACAACAAATCGAGGATCCTCCATGCCCGATCCATTCAGTGTAAGAGGGAAAATGATAACAAGGGAGCTGACTAAAACTGGTCATGATACCACTGTAATCAAACCTACATTGCAACAACATAATAACCCTCGACTGGATCCTCCATGCTCAAGTGTTTTAGCATAGTTTTTATAGAGAGATGAAAATAAGATGACTTCTATTAACATGAAAGTCTCAAATTTGATACATAACCAGAGAACAGTTCTGGCATCAAAACATTACAAAATGGGGAGCTTTTCTCAACCAGTTGACGACCTTAAAAAAAATCAAAACTACTTATTTATACTCAAAACAATTCGCCACTACCAAGAGTGTGATCTGATCACTACATTCAAAGCATTGCGTCTACGAGTTCTTCTGTCAGACTGAACATGCACCCCTCTATCAGACGCGAGCTCATATCGGCATAGGTTTTGCAGGAAAATCTGCCCATAGGGGTACCATGGGTTGACGGTTCAATCCCCACAGTCGGGCCTTCCATACCTTCCATTTATGGAGTGAGCTGAGGTTTCAATCACCAGCTCTATTTTCATTAACTGCCTCCTCGGAGATTGAAAAAGACCTAATGCTCAGGGGGCGGCTACGCGCTGCTCTTGGATAGGATTCCATATAAACACAAGATTGTGAGGATGTCAAAAGCAGTTTGGATTCAGACTACTTTTGGGACCGCAATTCATCACATTTCGCCACGTAGCATTTTCTCCATACCATGGTTACCATTCCCGAACCGCTCAAGAAAAATATCGCCCGAGCATGTTGCGTCCCCACAATGGACTATGGCCATAGGTCTGGTCCTGATCTGTGATCTGAGTGCACCCTCTAGATTTAGCGCCACTACCAAGCTTAATCGCCCACCAACTTTAGGATCTGCCAAAAATGTGCCTTGGGATGGGGCTCTACTTTTGGCGTTGAACAATAACAACTCTTGGAGGATGATCTGATGTGGATTTGTGACGTCACCATGTTGATATGTCACGGATGGAGAGGTGACATGTGTCACTCGAACACAGGCAGAAAGCATGTCTAAAATGCTTGAAATGAGTGCCATGTGTTAGCGCTAGACGAATGCCACGTGTCTGTGCCGACGACTGCCACGAACTTAGTGCTCCAGGGCTCGGGCGCTAGCTCCTTTTCCTTTGGCTCCTCTATGTGATTTTACCCGAAGCTGGCAATCTGATGACGAGTGTCTTCTTGAATCGGATGACTAAGAATTACTTCAGGTCTCCAGATTCCAGGAAAATAAAATCTCAAACTTTCTCTACCTTCAACTGCTTTTACCCGGAGCTATGGATCTGATGACACGTAGCCCTCCTGAGATCAACAGTTGAGATCACTTTGTGGCTCTGGGCTTCAGACTTCTCAATAGTCAAAATTCATTTTCCCCGAGAAAATTCGTTGTAGCTAGGGATCTGACGATGCGTGGCTCCCGGATTTGGATGGTCGAGATCCACTTCGGGTCTCCAGGCTCCGGGAAAATTGAAAATTGAATCTTTCTTACCTTCTATGCTTTTAACTGGAGCTATGGATCTGACAACACGTGGCTATTGTTGATCAATAGCTCATATTCACTTCAAGCCTTCAAACACTTCGAAACTTCAGGCACTTCGACACTTCGGCCACTTCGAGTGCTTCGACATTTTAAGCACTTCGGCATTCTGAACACTTTGGCACTTTGTCCACTTCAGGACTTCAGGTGCTTCAACTCTTCGGCCACTTCGGGATTTCGGGCGCTTCGGGCCTTCAGGACCTTGACGCTTTTCTCATTTTAAACTCCTGAAGTAAAACTCTCAGAGTGACATATCTAATGATGTATGGCATTCTAGATTCGGATGGCCAAGATCCCCTTTAGGACACCGGGACTTTGGGCCTTTGGGAGGCATTGGCGCTAAGATCAACAAATCCCTGTTGATTTTGAGATCAATGCTCCACGATTGCTTTGGGAGTTCGAGATTTGGCTCTCCAGAATTTTTATGCACTTCTCACTTCGAAACTCCTGAAGCTCATTTCCCCGAACGCTTGGATAGGCTGCCACCTGTCCCCTTTAAGATCAACGGCTCGTGATAGCTTCGGGACTTCAACTCTTTGACAAAAAATATTTAAAAATATTTCGAACCCTCGATTCCTGCGAACCACCGATCTGATATTCTCAGGAATGTCCACCGCTGAAGTTGATCTCTCATGTTGCTTGCATTTTGAGCCCGAAATGGATTGCTCTAAATGTTGCGCTTTGACGCTTCTTGTGCAGGCCACGAACTTGGACAACCTCTTTCCCTTGAAAACTATACGTGATAAAATTTGGCTCCACAGGGGATGGCATGCTCCCTGGGAGCTGCCAAGAACAAATAGTTCCAGTCACCTTATTCATTGGGCTATGGAGTCATGCTCAAAAAACATCCTGCCGAGGATTAAAGGCTGACAAGCACATTATCCTAAAAATGAAAGAAAAATACATGGGCTCCAGGAGGAGCTTATTTATGTACATTCCTAGACTAATTTATTTTTACAAAGCATTAGGTGAATGCATCCACCATATCCATTCAAGCAACTCCCTAGTTGCAAACTTGTTTACTCTGTCACTGATCAAATAAAAACAATTCAACTGTGACAGCAAAATGATTACGCTTTTCAGCTCTCCTCCCAGTGTTGAAGTCAGGATAAAGATGAGTGGCTCCAAGACATGAAGGAAATGCAACTCCATGTCCTCCCCTATAGGTTCATATAGAAAATGACAAAACCCACTGGGCTAGTGACAAAAAGCATGCTATGTGTTACAGCTGCTCACACATGGTTGAATGTCTCTGGAAAGAACAGGTGAGTGAACGGCTGATGCAGGCTGACTGATCCCAGGTGATGGTTTCTCATTTGCAAGCTTTGGGAAAGATGTGAACTGCACATTTGGTTCTCCCTCTTCTTCTTCATGACTCTCCCAAGGATCAAAATCATAATCATCATAAACAGGAAACATGGGAAAGTTACGCCCTTTGTCTTCTATAGGCATAGAATGGAGGATTTCCACACAATGTTTTTCCTCAATGTATAAAGGAAAAGGCTATGTGGTATGCTCTTGGAAATCCTCAAAATCTAAAACATATGATTCCATGTGTATAGCCATAGGTTCATGAATAGTGTGACAGAATCCTGGCTGCTTTAGAAGACCAGGGTGCTCCTCTATAAATGCCTCTCTGCTTGCAAATAAAAAACTTCCCTGCTCCTTTGAAAACAACTCTCGATCATCAGCAACTGCAGTCTCTTTTCCTTGGTGTTGTTCTAGCTCTAATTCATAATCATTATCTTCTTTCTTAGAATCTAAAACATGCTGGCAGTCTTCTTCCTTAGGCGCATGCAATTTTTCAAGATATTCTTGCATATGAACCCCCTTTCTAGCCCTGATTTTCTCTTTGAATTCTTTAGAATCTTAAAACATGTGTCTTAATGATGAATATTTCCTCTCTCTCAGGAGAAGGACCAGCTCTGGATACTGATCCATGACATAGTACACCATGGAAGCAGTCTCTGTGGGTTTTATATCCATAGGCATACTATGATAAACATTGTACAACCTCATGTTGAAGACAGCCAAGGTTTTTTCTTCCCCTCTCCTCAAGGCATTAAACTCAAACCAGTATTGATCAAGGGACTTGTTCTCACCCCAACACTTTAAAAATGCATGGAATATCTCGGTCTAGGAGCTAATAGAACTGGCTTCAAGACATCTAAACCACACAACAACATCTCCAGACAGGGGTTGTGAGAACATCATCATGAACAATATCAAACTGATCGACAAAGCTCTCAAAGGACTCCAAATGCCTCTCGGTTGTAATATGATCCTCTGCAGAAAACCGAGGAAGATACTCTAAGGAATAACAAGGATAAGGATGGAGGTCATGTGGCAGCCTTAAAGGTTTAAACAACTTATTTCTAATTTTAATTTGAAAAGTAGTGGGATGATCATGAGGATTAATGAGTTTATGGAAATTCTCGGTAGGAATAACAGAGGGTAATGAGATTTGAGAATACTGTGAATTATTTTCAACCTCCTCAGGGCTACAAGGGTGATCAATTTCAAGAGGAGATGCAATATAGATCTCACTTTTATGAATAGGTAGAGGTGAAGACACGAGATCGGTATCTACAACACAAGAAGAGGACATTTTTTCTTCTTCCAAGGATGGATAAATAAAGGAAGGCCTATTATCATTTGAATAGACAAAGCAGAGGATAATCCTCTTTATATGTGAAGGGAAAGAGAGAAATGAGTTGATAAACAAGAACAAGATTTCATGAATAAATCTCATAAACAAATACATGGTCTTCCCCTTCGGTATGGTTATCTTTCTGTCAACAGGATCCTCCCTAGTGGAGTCTTTTATAGTGGAGTCACCAGGTGTAAGTTGCAATCTTCAATGGTTCTGATGTCTGATGCACCTTCAAAATCATAAGCTTGTTGTCATTCTTACCCAAGGAAATGTCTTCAATTTGTTCCCTGACAACGACACCAAGAATGTTAGCACTGAGAGTCACCCTCAGATTGCGGGAGGATAAGCCCAGTACCCATCAGAGTTTTTGGTGGATGTTGGTTTTACATGAGTGGAGGTCAATGGACAAAACTCAATATATGAATGATGTTCAACACAGAACTGGACAAGAAATGCACAGGGAAGTGAGGGCCACATTAACTTCAATTAGTGAGTTGAGTTTAAGTGTGAGCAGAGGGAAGACTTGGTGAGGAAGGTGAACAAGATTTTTATGGGAATCTATCTTTCAAGCAGCTTGGATAAGAAAAACTCAGATTCGAGATCACTCTTGAGTTCAAGATTCAGACACTGAAATATGTCCAAACAACATAGTCACAACAACACAATGATCAAACCTACATCACCATGAAGCTACAACAACTCGATTGGATCCTCCATGCCTGAGCCATTCAGTGTAAGAGGGAAAAATATAACAAGGGATGTGACTAAAACTGGTTACGATAACACTATAATCAAACCTACATTACAACAACATAACAACCCTCGATTGGATCCTCCATGCCCGAGTGTTTTAGCATAGTTTTTACAGAGAGATGAAAAAAAGCTGACTTCTATTAACATGAAAGTCTCAAATTTGATACATAACCAAAGAACAATTCTGGCATCAAAACATTACAAAATGGAAAGCTTTGCTCAACCAGTTAACAAACTTAAAAAAATATCAAAACTACTTATTTATACTCAGAATAATTTGCCACTACCAGGAGTGTGATCTGATCACTACATTCAAAGCATTGCGTCTGTGAGTTCTTCTGTCAGACTGAACGTGCACCCCTCTGTCAGACAAGCTCAGATCAACATAGGTTTTGCAAGAAAATCTGCCCATAGGGGTACCACGGGCTGACGGTTCACTTCCCACGGTCGGGCCTTCCATGCCTTCCATTTATGGAGTGAGATGAGGTTTCAAACACCAGCTCTATTTTCATTAACTTCCTCCTCATAGATTGAACAAGACCTAATGCTCAGGGGGGTTCTATGCACTGCTCTCGGATAGGATTCCATATAAACATGAGATTGTGGGGCCGTCAAAAGTGGTTTGGATTCAAACCGCTTTTGGGCCTACAATCTATCACATTTCTCCATGTAGCATTTTCGCCATACCATGGTTTCTATTGCGGGGCCACTCAAGAAAAATATCGCCCGAGCATGTTGCATCCCCGCAATGGACTGTGGCCATAGGTCTAGTCCTGATTTGTGATCTAATCACACCCGCTATATTTAGCGTCGCTAACAAGCTTAATCTCCCACCAACTTTAGGATCTTCCAAAAGTGTGCCTTGGGATAGGGCACTACTTTTGGCGCTGAACAATAACAGCTCTCAGAGGATGATCTGATGTGGAGGCCTGACATCACCATGATGATATGTTGTGGATGGAGAGGTGACATGTGTCACTCGAAAATAGGCAGAAAGCATGTCTAAAACGATTGAAATGAGTGTCATGTGTCAGCGTTGCCACGAACTTGGTGCTCCAGGGCTCGGGCGCTAGTTCCTTTTCCTTTGGCTCCTCTATGTGCTTTTACCCAGAGCTAGCGATATGATGACATGTGTCTTCTTGAATCGAATGACCAAGAATCCACTTCGGGTCTCCGGGCTCCACGAAAATCGAAACTCGAATCTTTCTTACCTTCTTTGCTTTTACCCGGAGCTATGGATCTGATGACACATGGCTATTGTTGATCAAAGACTCAGATTCGCTTCAGGCCTTCGACCACTTCAAAACCTCGGGCACTTCATCACTTTGGCCACTTTAGGACTTCGGGAGCTTCGGCATTCTGGGCACTTCAACACTTTGGCCACTTTGGGACTTCGGGTGCTTCGACACTTCGAGCACTTCGGGAATTTGGGTGCTTCAGCACTTCATGACTTCCAGACCTTGATGTTTTTCTCATTTTAAAACTCCCAAAGTAAAAATCTCAGAGTGACATATCTGATGACGCGTGGAATTCTAGATTCGGATGGCCAAGATCCCCTTCAAGACTCTGGGAATTCAGGCCTTCGAGAAGCACTGCCACTAAGATCAATGGCTCCCTAATGATTTTGAGATCAATGGTCCACAATTGCTTCGGGAGTTCAAGCTTTGGCTCTCCAGAAATTTTATGTACTTCTCACTTCGAAACTCTTGAAGGTCATTTCCCTAAATGCTTGGATCAGATGCCATATGTCCCCTTTAATATCAACAGCTCATGATCGCTTCGGGACTTCATCTCTTTAACAAACAATCTTTAAGAATATTTTGAACCCCCGATTCCTATGAACCGCTGATATGATATTCTCAGGAATGTCCGTTGTTAAAGCAGATCTCGCCTGTTGCTTTCATTTCGAGCCCGAAATGGACTGCTCTGAATGTTGTGCTTTGACGCTTCTTGTGCAGGTTGCGAACTTAGACAACCTGTTGCCCTTGAAAACTATATGTGATAACAGGATCATGTAAATAGGGGGTTGTAGCCTCCTTCCAATTGTAGTTGGAGAATTGGGAATTTGGTGCTTCCTATGAATGAATTCTTGATATATATAAGAAATCATTTCGTGGTTTTCTCCCATTTGGGTTTCCACGTAAATAATGATGTATTGTTTTATTGATGTGATGTTAATGTGACGTTTCTTATGATTACATGCTTATGATATTTATATTGAATGCAATCATAGATGATACATTGATGATAAATTGTTCAGCATTATTGATAAAGTGAAAGAATACATATTGTGGTTAAAAGTGGTATAAAGTGCTCATATTGATTCACCCCCCCTATCAGTATTCCAACAATTTATTCCTAGGGGTAATTTCCCATTCCCTTAGATTTCTTGTTGAGTTTGAATATTATAGTGCTTTATATCTTAGGTGTGAATATAATAATGAAGTTGACCATTGGGAAAATCATGGTTCTAGTTTAGGAGAATGTGAAATTATTATAAATGTTTGTTACGAGGAAAACCACTCTATGGCATGAGGTAAACCACAATAGACAGAATGACACACATAAATCAACTCTAATCCCAATTACTCTATATAAAAGAAATTCTAATGGGACAATATCAAGATCCTACCTCGTTCGGACGTTCAATGAAGACCATCGTTGAGCACGCAACTCAAAGATTTACACCTGCAACTTGTCCTCAACAACCAAGATACACAAGTATATGGTGATACTATATAATGTTATCATATAAAATAACATAATCCATTAACATACATGAAAAATACGCTCATGGAATAATAATTCAAATATTTGCAAGATATGAATTAGACAGGAAAACAATATTTCTATTAAAAATGATCAACATAAGTGTATAAGTGACAAAATTTTGTGTCGGAACACATCAAAACCGAGAAACTAAGTCCCTCCAGTTAGGCCTCCACCAAAGGCAAGCTCAGGTAAGGGAGACAATGAGGTTCTCCAACAAATAAGGAAGATCTTGGGGGCTCAACAATGTGCTCAAACTTTCAAGGATAAAAAGATGCAGACTCAATGTGAAGTGAAATTTCTCCAAAGTATCTTTGCTCTCAAAAGTTGAATTATATCCTCCTCCATGGCTTGGATATGGCCCAATTTATAGCCTTCAATTGGAACTGAAGGGACGAGTCGAAATGTTTCCATTATATGGAAGGTCCATGGATCTCATGACACGACATGGAAACCCAACACATTTTTTAATTTAGGGCACAAAACTCTATGTACGTGGGTTGTAATGATGCAACCTGCGTATACGCATGTTGTCTAACTGGTAGGGCGCATATATGTGGAAAAATATGATTTTTTATCTCTGGAAGGTACAACAAGGGACTTCAAGTCTGCATAAGGAAATGGAAAGGCCTTCTAAGCAAGTTGCATGGGGTGAGACAAAACTTGATATAACAATGTTGAGAGGGATGTTTTTCATATCTCAAATTCATTATGGGGTCATTCAATAGAAGGGACAGGTGGCACTGCACAATTTTTTATACCATGTGATCGACCTCTTAGTACATTCTCATCAAGACACAGTTAATTCTCTCATTCAAGTTGGCTTGTGTAGGTATTGGTATTTTTGGAATTCGACAGTTTCCATGAGTTTCATTCCTCTTTGTAGTATTGGAACATGGTGTGGTGGATTGAGGGAGAAGTGCAGCAATATGGTTTTGTTTTTGGATGAACATTGTTTGATGTTGGGAAACATTTTTTTGCCGACCAGATTCCCTCTAGCCCTCGGGTTCCTTCCCTCAAATTTATCTTTCTTTAGATTTTGGGAATTTTTTGTTTTAAGTCCTGAAATTGCAAACCCTCCCTTTCTCATTGGGTTTAATGTATTTGTATGTGGTGTTGACTCTTGGAATGGCATTCTAGATCATTTTTTACTTACACATGTTTATAACCTAGAAGAAATTCAGTTTAGATATTTGGACTTTGTGTTTCTGAGTTTTTCAAATGCAAAATCCCCTTTTCTCTCTCAGTTCTTTTTCTTGAACTAGGGTTTTGATTTGGGGGCTAGAAAAGTGGAATGCCTTGTAATTTGTCTTTTCAATACCTTGCGAAATGTGTTATAGTATGGCACGTGGAGTTGTAATTCAAGTTGGTTCTTTCTCTTTGGTTTGGATAATTTGGATATTGAGAAAGACAATCTGTGGCTGGAGGATACTAGTGTTTATGCTTTGACAATTGAAGTTCAATATGGCCTTCTTTATTTGAGAAAAGGGCTCGCTTTTAGACCTTGTAACTATGTTTTCTTTTATGGTAATGGGTGTGCTTATGGGCCTTGAAATTATGGAATCCATACTTTCACAACTACATTAAATCCTTGAACCAGGGAGGTGTAATGCACGTAGTTTGATGGTATTAAAATATTTCTTGTCTCTGTTTTGACCAATTATGAGAGTAAATAAATTTATGGCTTGGGGCTTGGTTACATTGGTTATAGTGGTGTCTTTTTTGGTTTTAAAATGGAAACTTCTTGGAGGGAAATTAAATATATCCTCTATTTCCATGAGGAAATCTCTGAACAAAATCATTCTTCCTTTCACTAGTTATCAGTAAAAGTGGGAAATCTGTAACAATACTTCACCCAGTGCATCGAAAGTCTAGAAGTATAATGTCAGATTCTAAGATCATTGGTCCTGCCACAACATACTTAGTCAATTTCCCTTAACCAAGTGTCAGTCGCTTCCCGCCATGGAAATACAGAGGAAGGTCAATGGGGTCTTGGTGTTGCACAAATGTAAGTAGAAGAAGAATATCCACTCCAAAGTGGAGCACAAGAGGTCCCAGAATATGAATCAATTGACAATTGATGTACTTCAAAAAAAAATGTTGGGTCAGTTTGTTAAGAAATTTTGTTGTTAGACAATGTGGAATTTCTCAAAGTGATATGTATGTTTTATAGTATATTAGAAGTCAAACGAATATTGGATATAAGCCAAAATTTTGTAATATATCCTCTAGATATTGTTGTTTTCCTCGACACAACTTTTTATATAATATAAAGTTTCAGTGTCTTTAAAAAAAATTACTTCACTTTACGAGTACATTAATATTATTTTCAAAAGAAATTTATTACTTTTTTTATTATGAGTACTTTATTTACAACACTACCATGGTTAACTATGGGTTGTCATCCACCATTTAGAACATGACAAATAAGCATATTTAACTCAAGAAATGCCAACCCAACCATAATGGATGATGTCATCCTCTAAAATGTGATTGGTTTTTTTTAAGTTTGTTTTTATAGTACATTTTTTGTTTTGAGGCCCATTTTTTACCTCAAAGTTCCCATAGTCGAGATGATAAACTATGCTCATGTTCAACTAGGTGCCCTGGAGTTTAAACAGTTCTTGCCAAAATTTGTCGGTGAATATGGGGCCATGGTTCAACATACTATATGTGGGCATACCATGTAACTTAAAATCTAATCAATGAAAACTTGGACAACTAATATTGAGGGTGTAAATGGGTGTGATAGGGCACAAAAGTGGGCATATTTGAAAAGTGATTCAACTACCACCATGATGATTTGATTATTGCCAAATGTTATAAGGCCTACTATAAAATTCATAGAAATGTCAGTCCAGATAGTGGCTACAATTCTCCTCCTTTTTCATTTGATATGTGTCGCATGAGTTTACAAAGTTTTGAATGTACTTTTTCATGCCTTCCCAAAAGAATGGGTGCTTAACTTGTTCATAGGTTTTTTGAAAGTTAGAGTGAATCATATCTAGAGATGAATGTATCTCCTGTAACACCCTTGTTTTAAAGTACAAAATTTCACTAGAAAAATGCACCCTTTATACTCCAAGGAATCCTACTACCAAGTATAGCCCTTAGGGGGTTTGGGGTCTTCCTAAATATCGTGGATGAGTTTAACCACCTTGTCATTTTATAATCATTATTTTTGGGCTTCAACAATACAATCAGTTATAAGTAAGGATAAATCAAAGAGGCATCCTTCATCCTCATATTTCCTATACAAAGCATCAACTACCACATTATCCTTTCCTTTTTTATATATGATCTCATAATCATACCCTAGCATCTTAGTGACCCACTTGTATTTCTCTGGGGATGATAACCTTTGTTGTAGAAAATAATTCAAGCTATAATTATCTATCTTGATCTAGAAGCACCTCCTGATGAGATATGGGTTCCAGGTGTCCACATTATGAAGGATGGTCATCATCTCTTTTTCATAGGTTGACTTGCCTAAATTCGTGTCACATAATTGTTTACTAGTGAATGCCAAGGGACACACTTCTTGCATAAATATGGCTCTAAGGCCTCTACCTAAAGCATTAGATTCTAAGGAAAAATTCTTAGTGCAATCTAGCACGACTGACAATAGGGTATTCTACACAACTTCATTTAAGGTGGAAAAGCTTTTTCAGTTGCCTAATTCCATACAAAAGCATTCTTTTTTAGTAGGGAGATTAAGTAGGCTACAATTCATCCATAATTTTCCATTAATTTTTGGTAGTGACCCATGATCCCTAAGGAACCATGTAATGTTTTCAAAATCTTGGGGTAGATCCAATCCTTCATAGCCTCAATTCTCTTGGGATCCACTCTCACTACACCTTGATTGATAAGGTATCCTAATTCTTTAACCTTGGAAGCACCAAAATCACATTTGGAATGTTTAAGTAAAACTAGTTGTCCCTAAGGAGTTGTAAGGATCGTTCAATATGCTTCTAATCCAGGTGGATATCGGTGGCCACCCACCTATCCCAATTGGCTCCAAACAATCTTCTCGCAATTTACTATTTTTAGCATTTTTTTGGTTCCTAAACTTCTAGGGCCATTTTGAGGGATTAAATGAATTTTTTGGGGGATCGAGCACCTCAATGATAGCCAAAGGCTTTGATTGAGCCCACAAAATGAATATCCTCGATGATACCTTTCCAACAAGTTATTGTGCGCCCAAAAAGGAGATCATATTCCAAATTTACGTCCCCGAGAAGTTGATACACCAAACTACCCAAAACGAGGTCCAAAAAACTGTTGGCTTTTCATCTTCCAAGGTTAGGGTTTTGGATTTTCTTTATGTTAAAAATTCCTTTAGAGCCTCATTGTAATCATCTCCTTGCGAATGTGAGTATTCATCACATCTCTTCTCAGAGATAAGATGTCGCCATTCTAGCGAGTCTTTCACTCTGTATTTCTATAGTTTTGTACATTTCTCTCATTAATAGAAATTGTGTATTATGGTATCTCTGTGTTTATGGTTGCATCTCTAATATATTTATGTTATATTATTGGATATCTAAGATATCTCTGTACATTTATTTATGATATCTCCCCTCTCATTTCGTGACAAAAATAATTCAGATCAGTGGTATCAAAGCAGGTTGATCTTGATCATTTTTTTTAGTGCATGTCCCCGATGAGGTCCAAGTATAGAAAGTTGGGTCTTGAACTCGTCTCTCTTGAGGAAAATCACTCTCACATGCCCAAGAAACCCTCCATAATGAAAGAAAAGAAAATTGACAAAGAAGACGATTCTATTAATTCGTTGCTTGAGCAAGCTCTCACGCAACAGAGAGATGAAATGATGGAGAATTTTTCCCACATCCTTCAACGCCCATCGATAACAACAGGTACGTCTTCATCAAGAGGCCACTTTGGAGGCACCTCACCTTTAAAAGGTATAAGTTAATTTTTATATTCCCATATTTGAAGGACATGTAGATCTGGATGCCCTATAAAAATGGTTAAATCTGATAGAAGGTTATTTCTTTGTTCATAATTTCTCCGACAGGGAAAATATCACCTTCACACTCCTTAAGGCTCTCCCCCATGTCAAACATTGGTGGGAAACTTACTGGGAGAAAAGTTCCACAGAGGAGTCTTGAATATATGGGGTTGAGCCCACTTGGGATCTTTTTATGGATGCGGTCAAGGAACAATATTACCTGTTGGCAACTATGACAACCAGTACATGAGATGGACCACACTTCATCAAGAGAGGGGCCAAGTAGTGTCAGAGCTCACCAAAACCTTCCATAACTTTCACACCAAGATGGGTATCAAAGACTTTGAGTGACATATTGTTCTGAAATACCGTGGGGCTCTACATAGATACATCCAAACTAAAATGGATTTTCTGGACATCTCATCACTGGGCTTTGCTTATCGATATGTTGTTAAAATCGAGCAGAAATTTAAGCACCATAACAAGAGGGAGTTCGGATATGAAAATCCGCAACAACCAAAGTATGGTAAAGATGGCCCTAACAAATAGCCTTCATAAAACCAGTCCAAGCCACAGGAAAAGAAGGGTAATGGAAAGACGAAGAAGGACACTGAAAAATGGTGTGATTTCCACAAAATCCCCTCGCACAACACCGATGAATGTCGCTCAAAAAAATCATTGGTGGTTGATATCAAAGACAATGAGCCAAACCCTTATTCAGAATCTGATTCAAAAATTACTGGTAGAAGACAAATCATCGACACAGACCACACTTCTATTTTCGTGACTGCAACATTTAAACCAAAAGAACCAACAGATCCTGAACAGAGGGAGCGCCTTTTTCATTCACAGATGTGGGTGAAGGGGACCATGCTGCATTTTATTGTTGATAGTGGAATCCAAAAGAACCTCATCTTAGTAGAGGTCATCAAACATTAGGGATTGTCGACAACACCACACCTGCAGCCATACAACATCGGGTGGCTTCGCCAAGGACGAGATATTTGTGTCAGCCAGTAGTGTTGATTATCATACGGCATCCAGCCCTGCAAGGATGAGGTATTATGTAATGTTTCACCGTTGGATGTCTCTGATGTTCTCTTGGGCCAACCATATATGTGTAAGTGTCATGCTATTTATGAGTCTCGACCCCGTAGTTTCATTGTTACTCTGGGGGGTCATCTCTACAGGATACCAAAGGTAGTTCCAACTATTGTCCCACCCAAACAGTGACGCAAGGTAGTATTTCATACTACAAAATTCAGCTCCTTCACAATTTGTTCAAAAGGTGAACAGAAGGACACTACAACCATTGTAGCCTCGGTCCAAGCACCTTATATACAACAAAAGCAGGTCGAAAAGATTGCAACAAAGCATAAATATTCCTTCTGCACACATGCATCTCATGTAGCTAGACTGGTTAAAAAGGTCCAACCCTTCCAGCCAGAGGTTCATGACAACCTTCAATAAGCTAAGCATCTCACTTTCTTCAGTAAGGCAAGCAGCTCATCAAGATGAAGATTCAGTAAATGCTTTTCCCTCTCCCTTGGGCACTCAATGCAATGGAGACCATTTCTTCCTAAAGAGGAAGGATTGATCTAGGTGGATATCGGTGGCCACCCACCTATTCCAATTGGCTCCAAACAGTCTTCTAGCAATTTACTATTTTTAGCAGTTTTTTGGTTTCTAAACTTTCGGGGCCATTTTGAGGGCCTAAATGAAGTTTTTTCAGGATCGAGCACCTCAATGACGACCAAAGGATTTGATTAAGCCCCCAAAATGAATCTCCTCAATGATACCTTTCCAACAATCAATTTTTCTCCCCAAACGGAGATCGTATGCCAAAGTTACTCCCCCAAGAGGTTGATACACCAAACTACACAAAATGGGGTCCACAAAGTTGTTGGTTTTTCATCTTCCGGGGTTAGGGTTTGGGATTTTATTTATGTTAAAAATACCTTTAGAGCCTCATTGTAATCATCTTCTTTTGAATGTGAGTAGCCATCATATCTCTTCTCAGAGATAAGCTTCCAACATTCTAGCGAGTCTTTCACTTTGTATTTCTACAGTTTTGTACATTTCGCTCATTAATAGAAATTGTGTATTATTGTATCTCTATGTTTATGGTGGCTTCTATGATATATTTTAGTTATATTATTGGATATCTGAGATATCTCTGTACATTTATTTATTATATCTCTTCTCTCATTTCGTACCAAAAATAATCTAGATCAGCTTCACATGTGTTGCCCATGTTTTGTTTTGTTTTCTAGTGTGTCTGTGACCTATGGGACTAGCCTGTGGTTTAAGAAACCAGGACCCAGGGGAATTTAAGCCATCAAAATAACCCAGGGATAACACTCGAGTTGGGCCACACCAACCCTTAACATGGTTGTATTTTAGGTGTCTTCTCACAGATATCGCAAAGTATTGAACTTGGGTTTCCATACAGAATGAGGCCCTTCGAACCTAATCACACTAGTGGTATTTGACCTAATCAAAATTTTAAGGACATAGGGGTAGTATTTGATCCAATTATGTGTGCACATATCACAATACCATTTTTAATATAATCTCTCTAGGTGCAACCACAAATTTTATCACTACCTCAAGGTGTACCCATGGCTCCAGGTTAAGCCTTCGTTGGAATTGAACCTTTCCCAATGGTGAAAAACTCATTGCTTTCCACCATTGAATCCAACCCCTTTGGGATGCCCATGTTTTTTTATATATAAATATATCATAAAAAAATATAACACAAATTCTATAGGAAGGGTCTAAATATATTATTCATGAGGCTTTTAAAAGTGGATGGGGAATTGCAAAAGATAAAGGGCATCACTAGAAACTCCTAATGGACAAGTTCATGAGTGTATAAGGATATCTTCATAATGTCCACCTCCTTCATGCTTATTTGGTGGTAGTGTTGGGAATTTTGATCCATGCTTGCACGCTTCCTTCTTAACATTGGGGAGTATATACCCAGGGTTCATCCAGAGTTGTCCAACAAAAACCCCAGAGCATCGTCATATCAATTCTCGACCAAGGTTGAGGAAGGTCTCACCTGAGATGCAAAGAGGATCACAGATACCATAAGTTCTTTTGACAGGGATGAAGGCTAAACCCACAAAAATTCATCAGGATTGGCATCCATGCAACTCATATCTAAAAGATTAGTAGGACTAGGCATTAAAACAATACACACTCATATTCAAATCATACATACTAAACATAGAATTAATCATAAATGTTGCATCTTTATTACTAGAGCCATTCCATCACAAAAAATATATACATTGCACAGAGATGAAACATATTGTTACCCCCTCAAATTAGGAGTAATTAAGGAGATCATGTATCGAGGCCCACAGGTAGCAGACATGGAGTGTCGAGAGCCATGTTGACTAGCATAGCTCTGCAGGGCCCCTCCTATATTTAATTGCACTGTCAGTCGTCACCAGCACCATAGAAACATCCATCACATCGACCTGGCACCAAAGGACAAGAGGTATTTCTTCATGAAGTAATAATTTCGGTATCATGGTAAGTGTCACTTTAATAATTGAAGCATTTGAATATGTTGCAAAGAATGATTTCTTGATTACAGAACATTTTCTTGGAAATTATACCTTTTCCTTATTTAATGTTGATGGGTGTCATTGTGTCCTAGTAAGTTGGTCACCCTTGGGAATGGGGTGCTACTGGGAGGTTCCTTGAAGAATCATCATACCATTCCCGATCATACTTATCACTTTCCATACTTCTTCTATTTTGTCTCCTCATATTTTGGGTTTTTGGGTGCACTGACCCAAGAAGGGATTGTACCTCATTTCATGGGAAGAAGGGGTCGAAGGCCCAGAGGGGAATGTAGCTGGAAAATATAACATCCAATAATAAACCTTCTATATTTTAACTCTGGGATCCAGAAAACAATGAAATGCTCTCTAAATAATAAGGGACCCATAAAATAAATAACTAATTAATCAATTATGTTGACCCAGGTAGAGCATATGTGGGCTATGCATTTCCTTTTTAGCTCTTGTTATTGTCTTCAACTTGGAAAAGCATGATTTCTAAGTAGATCGTATGTGGATATGTATTTTCCTTTTAGTTCCCCTTATTGTCTTAAAATTTGAAACACTCTAATTAATTAATGGTAAATAAATGGGCTTGGAAAAATGTTGCATCGTGGACGAAGGGAAGCACACCCTCTACAAAGGCACCCATAAATGAGATAATATGAACCCTTGTATGTCATGAACCCCATGATCATAAGTCTTACCCCACTCCACCTCATACTCACACATGACTTAGATAGGTTTCCTTTGGGAACTACCTTGGACTTGTGGATTGACTGACACAATAGGATGCCTTGACACCCCTCCCACGCCTAAATTTGACAAATTGTATAAGGTATTTGAGAATTTATTTAGTTTGAAAATGGGGGTTTGATGGACATATTTGGATGGTTCCATCATTAGATGTGGCTTGCTTGGCATGATTCTTGTGACTCATGGAAACTTTGATCCATATTATTTTCTGAACAAAATGAAAGCAGAGATATTACAATGAAATACACATAAAAATTTCCATAAACAGAGAAATACAACAATACATGATTTCTATTAATGAAAGAAATGTACAGAGACTGTAAAAATACAGAGTGCAAGACTCACTAGAATGGTGGCAACTTTGTCTCTGAGAAGAGATGCGATGGCTATGTTCATTCGCAAGAAGATGATTAAAATGATGCTCTGAAGGCCTTTTTTATGGTAAACATGAATGCCCAAACACTAGACATCCAAAAACCTGGCCCTAGGATATGAAGCGCCAAAAGTCATGTGGACCTTGTTGGGGTAAGTTAATACATTAACTTCTCAGGATCGTAACTTTTTCATACGATCTCTGTTTTATGCATGTGATAGCCCATTGGAAATTTATTTTCGAGAACTATGCATTATGTCATCAAAATCAAAATCTGTCTACATTTTGACTATGGCAATCCAAGAAAACACTTTTCAGAGCCCCAAAACGACTCTGGAAGTACAAAAAGATGTACTAACATGAAAACTTCCAAAATAATCCCCAGTTAGAATAGGTGGGTGGCCACCAATATCAACCTAGATGTTATGTAGAGCTTCAAGATAGCCTTGTAAGTGTAGAACCCACAATTACAAAGAAATATCCCCATTACAGAGAAATGTGTTGAACTGAAAACTGCCCAGATGAGCCAGTTGGAATTTGGAACAGGTGGGTGGCCACCAATATCCACCTAGATCAATCCTACCCCCTTAGAAATAAATGGTCTCCATTGTGTTGAGTGCTCGGGGAAGAGGGGAAAGTGTTTTTTAAATCTATATCTTTGTGAGTTGTGTTCCTTTTTGGAGAAGTTGCGTTGCTTAGTTTGTGGAAGGTTGTCACAAAGTTGTTGCTGGCGAGGTTGAATATGTTCCACCAACCTGTTTTCGATGGGATTGATGGGGCATTGTGTAGGCACCGTTGTAGGTGAAGAAACAATATATGATTTCTCCTCTGTAATCTTCTTCTGATGGATAGAAGGTGTTGAGGTTGCAGTGGTTATAGTTTCCTCTTGTGCATCCTTTGAATAGATTGTGAAGAGGATGAATTTTTCAGTATGAGAGATTACCTTGTGAAATGTTTTTGGTGGAATAGTATTCGTAACTATTGTTATCACCTCTAATGTTTTTCAAGTTTTATCTCTCACCCCTACTTACTTCATTACAAATTCTTGACATGAATTGTAAATCCTCATCAATTATTTATTAAGGGTTCAAAATATTTATCATGGGGGGGTTAAAATAATGTTGTGTAGATAGGGATGAGAGATATTTAGTTGTGTAAGAGGGGATAGATGAAGTAATCCACATGCTTATAGTGATTGTGTCATGACATCATTTGATTTTTTAAATCTTTCCATAAAAGGGTTGATACAATTTTTGGGTCTCAATAAGATGTAAATGATGTGTGAATCGGTTATTTAATGTCAAGTCGTAGTCCATCTTCAATGATTACCAGAATTTGAAAGATGTGGAAAGGTCAATTCTTCCAAACATGCCAAAAGACAGTTTTGAAACATGTGCTACAGGAAGTTCCCACAACAGCCCGTTTTCAAGAAAATGACATAGTTTTGGGTTCTGGAGATGGTTTTGTGATTATAAGGGATGCATTTAAACATTTTTTATACAGGATTCACCCTTTGTGATCATCGTCAAATATTTTTGGAGCAGTATTGTATTAAAAAGGAGAAAACAGACTGTTGAAAACATGGGATTTTTTGGAAATGACTGTTTTTGCAGTCAATTTAAAACTCATACTTTGACCAAATGAAGAGGTATTTTGAAAAACGGAAAGAGGATTTTCTCAAGAAAAATATCATATACAAAAACCTCCCTCATGTTTTACACAAGTTTCATGTTTTGGGAGATACAAGCAGATATTTATAGCTCATTTTTCAGAAATTCGCCATATGATGTGAAATGGGACAGTCAACCCTTAGTTCGATTCCACACGTTCCAATAGGAGGTGTAAACTCAAGAAGACACATGGATGTTAAGGAGGATATTTTTTCTAAACATCCTCAAATATTTGATCTGATTTGAATGTATTTAATGCTCTAAATTTCAAACCCTAGATTTTAGGTATGGGATTGATTTTCCATATTTTTTTTAATCTTGTTGATTTGACTAAGTGCAAATTAGACCCTAGGAGGTGTCATATATGTCTAGTTTGAGTAGATTACATCCAAAATTGGAGGATCTAGTTGTTACCTCATAGATCTATAAATCTCATGTAAAATCATATGTAGGGGGAGGGGGTTGAATCCTTGTTTTTGGCTTGATATTTCATATCTAAAGATTGTTTTGATTTATCTTGCCTATGTAAAGACTTAAGCTGCTAAAGAAATTGATGGTTAGTCGGTATTCTCTCTATTTTTATCATCTTCATGTTTTCTTATGAAACACTTTTCTTATGTTATACGAGTTTATAACGAATGTTTTTTGTGTTGAGAAGCTTGCTTTAAAGGGTTTTTAGTAATCTTTGCCACATTAGTGTTTCTTCTCCTTAAATCTTATTAGAATGAATTCTAGATAAAGGTTTATTCTTTTGTTATATAAGGACATTAAGAAAAATATTTGTTATTGGTGGATTTATTAGTTTTGTTTTTCCCCTTCTCTCAAATCACTTCACTTAGAATCTTAAGTTGTTAGTCATTATTTTTATTTACCTGACTTATTGCACCTAGGTAAGTGATCCTAATAGATCATATCATTATTCCCTTTCAAGTCAAGCAAGGATTTATCCATGTTAAATCCCCTATTGAACATTTTCAAAAGAGGTGTGCTAGGCTTAACTCAATAGTAGTCTTGAGTTGTCTTCTAGCGCTAACATATTTTGGCACCGTTGTCACAGACGAAAATGAAGTAATATTCTCTGGGAGAATGAAATATATCAGATCCAGTCTTTGATGGTGAACAAGGGCTAGTCACATAATAGAGACTGCATTATTCACCTGGCGACTCCACTCCATGAAGGAAGAACCTGTTGGCGACTTCACTAATATGGGAAAACCATGGAAATGGAAGCTATCTTGGCTCGGAGGTTTTCACCTCTCAATTTCTCAGTTGTTCCTGGTTTTCCTAATCTGGTGCTTTCATTCTCAGAATGCACAGACTTTTTTCCTATTTTTAGTGGAAAGGAGGAGGATAATCCTGCACATCATCTCATCAAGCTTCATCAGTGCATATATCAACTGGATGTCTATCATGAAGATGCTCTCATGAAGATGTTTGTATACTCATTAGATGGTGATGCTCTGATTTGGTATCGTTTTCTTCATGCTTCCAACATATATTCTTTGAAGGAATTCCATGCAGTATTCAACAAGTATTGTAAAAGGTACTATTCTACTGACACACTTCTTAAACATTGTTGTGAAAGGTTTAAGTCTTATATTCAGCAAACAGTAGAATATTCCTCTTGTGAAGAACTTTGTGAAGATCTTTTTGAAAAAAAAATTAAAAACGAGTTAGTTCTTGAAGAAAATATTTCGGACTCGTATGTTCAAGAGGAGCTTGAAACTAAAAAGGATAATCAAGAAATCATTGAATATGAAAGTGTTCCTCACAATCATCAACAAATTTTCAATGGTTTCCAAAATGATTTGTTTCCTCAAGGAAGTGGAGTAGATGCAAATAAGCAGGTTTCTGAAGTTTCATTTGTTGTAATTTTTTATAATTGTTATGGATCTGAAGATGTGTCTACTCTAGATATAAATCACAAGTATCAGATGTCTTTTAGTCAGATATCACTGGAAATATTTCAAGATACTAAAAATAACCTGTAGCAACCTTTAGTCCTGCAAAAAGATGAAATTGGCAGCATTTATGAAGTTGCAAATATGCAGAGACAATCCCATCTTCAGCTGGAACAATAAGAAGAAATAGATGTCCTTGATCCAGTGATAGTTGATTTGGAGGATTTTATCATCCTGGTTTATGTATCTTTCATCCCAAAACAAAAGGATAACAGAGTGCTTAATGCAGCAGATTTTACACATGAGTTATCTTATCTTCTGAATCAGTTAGAATTTCATTAGGAGATTCAAGATCCAGTCATTGTTTCAATGGATTTATTTTTTCAGAGGATCCTGGATGTTGCAAGTTTCTTCATAATATCAATTTGCAGCTGTCAATACAGTTTTTTAAATGGAATTTTTGTTGTTCATTATATAATCTCTTCATGTTTTCTTACTTAGTTGCAAACAAGGATTACACTTCATCATTCAGATGCTCATATGGATTCATTGGAAGCATGAATTTACTTAATAAAATTGGAGAGTTGGTTAGAGTAGGGTAGCATGGATAATAAGCTCGCTTCCCGAGCATTTGGATTTCATCAGTATGTTTGTTTTCAGCAGTTCTTTCAATTTTCTTGAATAAGTTGCAAAGTTGGAGGTATGGTAGTGGATAGTTGCAAAAGTATGGAAGGAGATGAATGAATCCATAGCCCAAAGGATTAAAAGGCCCAGGTCTACTCAAGTTCTTAGATTTTCACAGGGTTAAATCCATCCCCCATGGAGCCAAATGTTATCACCTCTAATGTTTTTCAAGTTTTATCTCTCACCCCTACTTACTTCATTGCAAATTCTTGACATGAATTGTAAATCCTCATCAAGTTATTGTTAAGGGTTCAAAATATTTATCATGGGGGGTTAAAATAATTTTATGTTGATAGGGATGAGAGATACTTAGTTTTTTAAGAGGGGATAGGTGAAGTAATGCACATTCTTATAGTGATTGTGTCATGACATCA
>ML786209.1:1283574-1315560 GCA_009831015.1 Picea engelmannii | reverse complement strand
CAATGAAACATTAAAACATTGTGAAAACATTATTTTTTGAACAAGACGTTGCTCCATATTCTTCTCTCAACAATGCATTCTTAATATAGGTAAATAACCCCACTAAAAATCTTCTTTGCTTAGTCTTAGTCATCATGGCATGTGATTATTTCCCTACAATTTGATAATTTTTTTTATATGTAATGGTTGGATTAAGTATTACATAACCTACCTCATTCTAGATAATGATAGTCAAAAGAGAATCATCTCTTTATCCATAATCAAAGCCTTGTCTCTCCTCATAAGCAATCACCCTACCTACTTAATTTCCTCTTCATTAGGTCAAGACGGACCTTACCTTTTCCTTTGGACCTCATTCTAAGAACTTTGTTTGGTGCATTGTTATCCCACTCCACCATAAGTCTCAATATTAGGTAGAGATGCAGTTAACCATGTTTCCCTTGAAAATTTCCATCATCTCTACTAAGCCAAACATATCAAACTAGAGAATACAACCCAACCCAAACCATGGCTTCATATTTGACTGTATGTTGCATATAAAATACAACCCAACCTGCCACTACCTATTTGAGTGTGTATGTTGCATGTAAAATCTTACATAATAGAAGGAACACATGTTTTATTTAGCATACTCTTGAGTCATAATATTTGTAGTTTTTTTAATTGTATCACTAATCCTCCACAAATTGCTTTTCTCTCTCTACTTTGTTAGTTTCTCCTCTTCACTCATTGCTTAAACCTTAGAACAAAACTCAAAACTAGTAGAGATTGAGGGCATTCTCAAATCACAACTAGCAGAGCTTGAGGGCGTTCTCAAATCGTTTTACCTGTAGGTAAACTAAAATTTAGGAGTTTTGTTGGCCAGGATTATCAGCTTGACGTTGATAGAACACCATAGAGGTAATCACGTTGGAGCTCATCACATCCAAATTAGCAATGTTGCTTTGGTCTGAACAGATTTTGGGTGGAGAGAGAGTAGCAGAATTGTTTATTTGTTTGAGACGCATTGAATGATTTCCAATGGGATGACATGGTTCTACAAGGGACTTTGCACTGAAGAATCTGATGATATGATTCTATGTTAAATCATTGTACCTCGGCCTGGATTTGAATTCACCACACATGGAGATGTAGGTTGAGAGAATATCTCAACAGTCTCCTACAAATCCTCAAGCTAATCCCCAAACTTTAGTATGTTTCATTAATGAAGAATTATCTCTAACACCCCCCTTTAATGCTTACATTCAAAAAAACCTTACAATAATGAAATCACAGTTACAACACGTAAATAGTTACAACACTTTAACTTTGTCTGGCATGGTCTTCATTAGCGCCTATACCCACTCTGATGCCTCTGGACTGCACCCTTTCTCTTCCTCATATTCGAGCTTCCCATTCAACTCATTTAAAATATAAATGCTTCTAACCATCTTTGATGAACTTTGCATAATTGACACTTCTCGATCTCCCGAAGGACAATCTTGATATTGAGGTACTCTATGGAACTGCTACCATCTGTGAATACATGCCCCTCCGCGCTATTCATCAATTATCTAGGATAACATTCCGTATACGAAATATCTTCAGCAACCAATTATACAATTTGACCTTATAAAAATAACATGTACTGAATATCTTGAAGCACCAAAGTACAACAAAAATCCCAACTGATTGTATGCATAACCAAAAGGGTGATGAATTCTTATGGAACTGAAATACATTAGGAACCACCAATTTAGATCATGATACGTGTAATAGGTTCTACATCATAATAATTTATTTATTTTACAAACCAAAAATAAACATATATAAAAATATACATCATTCACAATAATTAATATAACTATTAATATCGTTTCTCGTCTTTGATTTTGATAGACTCGGCAAACAGATTGTGTCAAGCATCAACATACAATGCTACCACTGGTCGCAAGGGGCTGAGCAAGATAGCTCAGAACAGACTTTGGAATGAGCTCTTTGAGTACTATTGAATCAGATCTGCAGATCTGAACAATGGTTATCAAACCACCGTAGCACCTCCAATCATTATTGCTCTTCACTTGGTGTGCTTCA
This sequence comes from Picea engelmannii, assembly GCA_009831015.1. Classification (NCBI taxonomy): domain Eukaryota; kingdom Viridiplantae; phylum Streptophyta; class Pinopsida; order Pinales; family Pinaceae; genus Picea; species Picea engelmannii. The sequence continues at coordinate 1,313,487 of ML786209.1, read as the reverse complement.
AATCACAGTGGCGATTGTCAAGTAACGCGTGGCTCCTTTCTTCGTAGAGTAATTCACTCACACATCAAAGATCTCTGCAAATAAAAACAAAATGGCAACATGACGATTTTCTTGCACAATGATGTCCAGTTTACCTTCCTCTGCAACAACGAATTTTATCACAATTATGCTCAACAAATTCAGGGGGGCTCCTCCATGCACGCAACGATTTTGGCAATGACGACTTCCCTCTTGTGACAATAACAGATCCAATGATCTCTACTCAGGTAGGAATTTCTCTAAGTAGCGCAACTCCTCCACGGTTCTCATGGTCCTCTTTTTCACAACACACATAATTTACTGGAGGTAGCAGCTCCTTTCCTCAATAGCAATGTCAACCATGATCTCATACCGAACTTGACAGTGTCATCACGTACCAACATACTATTTGACGGAGGAGAGATTTATCTTCAGGGTTTCCACAAGGTTGGGTGGTTCTCAGTACTGATGTTGATAGTTCATTCTAGGCAGCGACATCTTTCACACAACAACTACCTACACTCAAAAAATAAAATCAATCCACTCTCCTACAAAAAACTCATATACCTACACTGGCCTATTTACACATATTTAATCATTGCAGAATAAGCATGATCACAACCACTCTCATGAGAGAGTTAGGGCTGAACCAACTCTGATACCAAATTAGAAATGGTGATGGAAGATATGATTACACAAAACACTTAATTATATTACACATTAACACATCAAGATAACATGTATATATAGTTGGAGTGAGATCCAACTAACTCCACACATGGAGATGTAGGTTGAGAGAATATCTCAACAGTCTCCTACACATCCTCAAACTAATCCCTAAACTTTAGTATGCAGCATTAATGAAGCATTATCTCTAACACATTTATCCCTCAAATACTAAGCGGAGTGAGGTCGATTCTTGAAGTCACCCCAAGAAGATATGTGTTGCAAAATTGAAAAATGGAGGGATGAAGGGATGAGCGGTTGAGATGGATTTCATCGTCATCAACTAAATTTCTACCATAACAAAAACGTCTATTGCTTTAAGTAATTAAAAATACATGTAACTTATTAGATCTAAATTTGAATGTTATAAGTCTTTTGATGTGAAGTATATCCAAAATATTGACTAGAACAATAATATCTAGCATATAGTCTTTGTTTTCTATGTAAAAAATAAGGTACATGACCTTATATCACATCACTAGTTTTGTAGGTAGAATTTTACTCTCAATAGAAATATGGGACAAATTATGAGCTAAATTTGAAAGATTAAGCAATTAAAGTATGGTTCAATTAAAGTATGGTTCATGTGTGAGTGGGATTGTTTAATATCAAGAGTTAGGTATTTAAATTGAGATTTAGAAAGTAGATTGATTAAAAATATGTATGATTTAATTATATTTTTGAAATTAAATTAATAAAAATTTTAATTATATATATATATATATATATATATATATATATATATATATATAATTAAAAAAATATTTTATAATTTTATAAAATTTACGACAATATTGTTCATCCATTATATACATGATTAGATTAGAATATGAATTCACATTTCTTAAATTAGAGAAAAAAAATTGTGGAGGATTGTGATTTTATAGAATGAAAATTCATTCTTCATGTGGGATGCATTTTGGCATATCAAGCATATTGATTTGCACTACAAAAGAAATAGGTTTAAAAAAAATGCTATTAAACATAGTTTTAATATTGGTTTTTTTATTGGGGTAGGGTGCTCTACAACTTTCAAGGAGGAAAAGACTTAGGAATATACTTGAGGAATTAGTTTCATCATGAGGTGGAAGTATTTGCTACTTTTAAGTTTGATAAAGTAAAATTAGTTTGTAAAGTCACATTGATATTGACAACTCTATGATAATCATAATAACTAGATACTCTTGAACTATTCCATCCAATCTTCCTTCTTTAATGGAATTTATTAAAAAAAACTAACCACCACTTTCCCTTTTCTATAATTAGTAAAGTCAATAATTAACAAATTTATTATATTATAAGATCCAATAACTACTGCAAGGTCCAACTTACCTTGAAGTACAACATTCAATAAATAATATCCAATCTTTTTGGTTTTTAAAACTTATCAAATTTAAGAAAACATGAATAAAAATAATTATATTTACCTTAATTATTCCCTTTTATCTTTTATCCAATGTTTTTCATGAAAAGTGATGAAAACAAAGTTTATTTGAAGCAAAATGATGGAGAATGATGTCAAAAATAGCAAATTTTGAGTAAAAAATGATCTTACAAACCAACAATTAACACTTGTGACTAGGTGGCAATATGGTTTTGGCATTTGATGTTAACTAGTATTAACATTTAATGCCATGGTTGAATCCCCGATGTGATGACCTCCATTTCATGCGTGATAACCTCCATTTCATGCATTGCAAAAATATTCATGAAGGAGGAAGTTGCCACTCTTGACATTAAATATTTACATGCATCAATTACATCCCCTCTCCCATACATCCATTTCAATAATTTTAATTGTTAAAGAAAATAATAATCAAATCGTACAAAATAATTATATTATTTAAAGCATAAGAGCTATACTACATAGAACTATAGAACAGAAGTATTAAATATTTTAAAATTTTTATATTTTAAATTAATTTTAAATATTATATTAGGAAACAAAATTCAAATAAAACATTTCCCGATATTAAATTTCAAAATTTCGAAACTATTTTTTCTTTTTAAAAAATTATGAAAACTTGACAACCCAATAAAAATCAAACTAAAGTCAATGACGTTTGACTTATGACGAATCACTAGATATCATGCGGAGGCAGGTATACCAAATATCGACCAAGTTAGTTTAGAAAGCTCCCCTCACCCTACTATCCAGCCGCCCACTTCGCCACATTAGCTGGCTCATTGCCCGTTCGTTCTATCTATTTATTATCCCACCGGGGTTGAGTTGAGGGCTATCTACCGGCGGGGGCCTCTGCGTTTTCGAATAGTGAGTGCATTCAGCCTTTATTTCAAACTCCTCTTTCTGGGATGGTTGCCAGTGTCATAATCCGACTCCATTGATCCGTTTCGGCTCGAAAGTCAATTAACGAACTCTCACTTTTAATCTTCAGGACGAACCATGTGTTAGGAACCCATTTTTAATAGATGGCGCTTTCAAAATTAGCTTAGTCTGGATTGCAATCATCAAATCAATGCCCGCATTTAACCCTGAAAACCAAATATCATTTGCATGTAAAAGATGAGTACAATAAAGCATATGGTTTGACCCAATTCTTTGAAAATACATATAATGTAAATGAATTTTACGTATCCCTCGACTTTTGCGGGTCTTGCAACATTTTTTGTTGTGTGATTCTAATTGGAGGTTTCTTTAACCTCGTGCCATTTTGTTCGAAGATTGGAATCTTGATTATTTGAATATATAATAAGTTATATCGCGTGAGAGAGAGTTTTTTTAACCTCGTGCCATTTTGTTTCGAGATAGAATACTTCTTGTCGTATATGGACTAAATTGATTATATAAAACTATATACCACATGAGATACAGAACGTGCCGCGTTGTGTCTACATACACTGTCGAAGTCTATATATAGATACAGAACGCGGCAGAAAGCTGGTATGTCAAAGTTTATATATAGAGAGAGAGAGCACGGCAGAACGCTCGTTCCAGTAGCTGTTGACGTTCGGCTGACCATGATGGGATGGGATATATATATATAAATTATATATGAAAAAAAATTGAAAATTACACATACAAAAATGAAATTTAGACATAAAGATGTATCCTAGGGAAACTTAGGAAGGCTTCCCATTGTCACCACAACAGTGCTTCCTCTCACTTTAGGTTAGCTCTCCTCCAACACAAGGGGAGCTTCCCTAAGGTAGGAATACTAAAGCTATGGCAACAAGGATCAAGATGAATATGAGGAGTTAGCTTTAGCAAAACAAATACATTGTAGAAGAGTAAAATGGATTCACAAATGACCGAGACTAGTGCGTATCAAATCTTGGGCAAATGAAGTTGAGAAACATCAATCTAAAGAGGACAGTTTTGTGAATGATTGAGGAAAGGGTTGCTAACAACATGCCACAATCAGCCTTAAAAATGCTGAAAATTAATGTAGAAATATAGTCTTGGAGAGTCCTACAAGTGCCACTCTTGAATAAGGTTATGTAGGTGTTGTCCTAATATGAAATATTAATTCCAACAACAATTATTTGAATCAACCTTAATAATGCTGAAAATTAATGCAAAAATATAGTCTTGGAGAGTCCTACCAATGCCACTCTTGAATAAGGTTATGTAGGCATTGCCCTAATATGAAATATTAATTCTAGCAACAATTATTTGATAGCTGCAAGATAAATATATTCAGAAATATCACAGAAAAACAACATAAGAGGGAGAACCTCCTCACATTACAACCATCCAAATGGTAAAATTTTCGTTAGGTCTTCATAACTTTGCATGACACGTGTCATGAAATCGAGACAACATCCAAATTCATGTCCGACACGAATTTAGTTCATGTCACGTGTGAAGGACACGACCTAAATTCGTGTCAGACATGAATTAGTTTGAATCCGTGTCCCCACGTGGGATTCGAGACACAGGAGGGGTTTTCAAGGAATCATGTTTCATAGGTTGGAGTTAGGGAACTAAAAACATTGATTTTTATATACTAAAAAGTATCATATATGTAGTGATTTTATTGGATAAAAAGTTCGAGGTATTATTGCCGGCTTCGCTATTCCCAATGTTTGATATGTTAACATATCCATACTTTTTTATCGTGTACAGTATTTTTGAATCATATATTTTTCATATGTATTGCTTGAATGTGGATTAATGCTAGCATTAGTTCGAATGTTTGTCTTAGCAATTTTTTCTATCTAAATTTATGGCAATGTTTGATATGCTAGCATATCCAAAGTTTGGCCTTCGAATACATTCTCTAGTTTTCGAACTATTGTTACATAAATTATAAAAAAAAAATGGGTATGTCAGAGACCTGTCACATTGCATTTTTTTCTTAAATTGTTTACAAAGCATTTCTGACAGACTTAAATGTTTACCTAACAAGCTTGGCAACGTTGAATGTTTACTTAGCAGTCTTGTTACAATACATTTTCTTATGTTTTTTATTTATTTATATGCTTCAACGACATTGCTAGTTCACTGGTTCATGCTTGCTTTTTGCATCTCCACTGATTTCTTATTTGCATGTTGTTGTTGTTGTTGTTTGCCTGTTTGTCTTGTTGTAGTTTTCACGTTTGGGGTTCTGCAACCGCGATTAGAACTGCATCATTTCTGGTGGGTTGGTTTTTGCTTGCTTATTTGTTCGTTGTATGTTGTTTATTGTTGTTTGATTCGACTTTGCAGGGTTGGGGTCATGTGGCTGCAGTTAGGCCTTTTGGTGCTTTTTAACTGGGTTGTTATTTGTTGCTTGTTCTTGTTTGCCTAGGGTTTGCAATGTTGGGGTGCTGCATCCGCAGTTGGATCTCTTGTTACATTGTTTTGTAGTTGACTCTCCATAAAATACTATTAAGATAAAATAACATACAAAAAAATCGCATTCGATGTGAATTGCATATCTTATGCGTTGAACCAGAGTTTGTCGGCCTCAAACTATATTTCATAGCTGGCAATGTTTTTTCCATGGTTTATGTCTTACTATGGTTTCATAGTTATGAGAGTAAGTTTTTTTGTGTGAGCAATATAGTTGTTCTCTCCCTTTTTTTTCTTCTTGTAAACTGTGTTTCTGGTTTTATAGTTTCTCACGTTTTCGTGTTCATTACGACTGACTGTCGTTCAGTTGCATACTTAGCCAATTTTATGGACGCAGATTCGCGGATAGGGGCTATCGAACTATGGCAGCTCGTGTTCGGTGTATACATCTTGCACCCAGAACTTTCATGCTCTACAATTCGACCCCACACTCCTTGAACTGGCAACCGTGCCTCTGTCTGCGATGAGTTTGTCTATCCTACCTACCTTTCCATACTTAGTCAAGTTTTCAAAGTTTGGTTTCTTTTTCCATGGTTTATGTCTTACTATGGTTTCATAGTTATGCGAGTATGTTTTGTTGTGTGAGCGATATATTTGTTCTCTTCCTTTTTTTTTCCCTCTTGTAAACTGCATTTTTGGTTCTATAGTTTCTCACATTTATGTGGTCATTCCGACTGACCGTCATTCGGTTGCATACTTAGCCAGTTTTATGGACGGTGATCCACAGATAGGTTCTATCTAACTATGACATATTGTGTTCGGTGTATACATCTTGCACACAGAACTTTTGTGCTCTACAATTCGATCTCGCACTCCTCGAATTCGCAAGCGTGCCTCTGCCTGCGATGAGTTTGTCTATCCTACCTACCTTTCCATACTTAGTTGAGTTTTCAAAGATTGGCAGGTTGAAGCCTTTCCGGGTTCAAAAACTTTAAGAGAATTTGTCGCTCCCCTCCATCCCTGCTACCTTCTTTCCTTCTCAATAGACATTAATTATGCTTTCAAAAGTCACAACCGACCAGACAGGTTCAAAAATATTGTCTTTAATAAGTGGAAAGCTTGAGGACATCTCCCATTAAAATGAATAGAAAGACGAATATTATGGGATCTAGTAATTTCTTTTGCCTGCATTTTGAATTTGCAAAAAAAATAAAATTGTTTTTTATTTTTATTTTTCTTAAAGGCTTCAACATAGTCCATGAACGTGTCACCCACAGAAGCCTTGACGTCATGCCCCTCTTTAATATTGTGCATATCTTAGATGTCAGATTTGAGAATCTGCTCGCATATGGGAATGTTAATACGTGCTATTAGTCACTATTCAACGTACATATTCAAAAAGATTGGCATTAATTAGCGAAAATATCGAGAACATCTGTCATTAAAACGAATTAACAAAAAATCTACAGAAGATCATCCAGAGTTGCTTTTAAATACTTATTTCTATTTCTCTCTATCATCAAAGAGTTGCGCTTTAGGGTGCCTTTGTTCTAATGTTCCTGGTCATGGACATATAAGAGAACTTAGAGATGCGATTGAGGCCCAAATGAAAGAAGAGAGACTATTTTTATGTGACGTGAGCTTTGAGTTAAAAAAAAACTATGTTATCCAACAAAAACTCAAAGAGGAGGGAAAAAAAAAACAAGTATCTTGTGGTTGGTGTTTTCCCTGTATTCGATGCTTTGGTTGGTTGAAAGGCTTACCTAGAGATTTGTTTGTTGATCTTCCTTTTTTTCTTGCTGGGAGTTGTAATGGTTTTTTAGGTCACGTGCAATATACTTCTTCATTGAAGTATATAGTTTCTTCCAACAACATAGATTTGGCAAGTGTATTGAGTTCTGCAGATCGCATAAGAATTTGTCATCCTCGGGGACGTCGCACTTACTGTGGCTTGAAAAATGGTCTGTGATGTTCGTGAATGACGCAGAATATTACTCCATTTGTGAATGTAACCAGAGGTGGGTAACATAAACTGTATGGGTGGATAAAACAACATATTATCACTACGAAAATTTCTATTTCAATGTTTGTTGACCTACTTCTGGCTGTGGTAACCGACTTAACAGAAAGCCATGTTCTTTGTCAAAATTTGTTCAGTTTCCTCTGGATGTAGTTACAGACTCCACATATTTGGCGTCACCTCCAAACATTCCATACCTTTCTGTGGCCCGCCATATCTTCCACCACTATGACGAAAGATATATTTTGATGTGATCTGCAACATTTGATACACTTTCCAAACCTTTGCTGATGTGTTCTGTAGAATTTGATACACTTGTCAGACTTGTGCTGCCCGAAGAAGTCATGTACTTCAACAGAATAACATTTTGCAGCCGGGTTGGACTCTCCTTCCATTTTACTGTAATAAAACAAAGAAGTTCAGCATACAAATCTTCAACCAGGCTTTTCAACCAAATAAATGATCGAATACAGGGAGAATAGTAGTCACAACATACTTGCATTTTTTTCCCGTCCCATAGTTGATGTCACATAAAACGACTCCCTCGACTTTGAATTGGTCCTAAATCACATTTCTAAGTTGTCTCGGATGTCAATGGTCAGGAACATTACAAGGAAAGCACCTTAAACCCCAACTTTTCAATGACAGAGGGAAATTAATACTTGACAAAGAATGGAATGTTGAATAACTAGCCAATGCAAGTAGGCCATATCTAGAAAAGACAAGCTATTCAAAAGACTAGGATAGATCTAGTTGGCAACACCAATTAAGTCCAAGACCCTAAATTGATATTCAACTCGTTTTTTACAAATAAAGGATTTGATCCTCAAGAAAACTGTCAACAAGCTTCATCAATGTACATATTTTTTATTGGTTGGGGGCAGGCCAAATCGCAATCATTGTGGCAAATAATTTTAGTTGTATTTTGTAACCCATCTTATTTGAATATAGAATAATTGCATCTTTTTTTAATAGTGTTTTCCAACCTCTGGTATTGCTTTTCATTTTATTTTCTACCTTTTTTCCTTGTGTGTCGTTAAACATGGACGACAAGCTTTTCTTTCTGCTTCCCACTACTTCAATTTAAATAAAGGCTACTCTATTCATTGCTTACATTTTACATTAAAGAATAATTTGTCACAGGCCATACTTATGTGGCGTCGACCCTATACTTAAAGAAAGAAATTGGAGGACACGTCCCGCTTTCATTCTTCAGGGCCCGTAAATAAAATGAATTAATGACTTACAACAAGGTAGCTCAAGTGTTGACGCCATGTTCCTGTTCAATATCTTGCATATATTGCAACTTCTTCTATTTGATAATATCCTTGCATATATACTAATATGAGTACTATTGGAATAAATATAAAAACTTCCTCTTGGGCAAAACTTAGACAATTATCTGGCCATCGGGTCCCTATTCCATCATATACATCTTCCAGCTAAAGAGCTTCCATGATCTACAATTTATGCTTTAACTAGTGATAACTCACCAGGGGTTTGAAAAACTTGGCATTAATAAAGGAACGGTTGAAGCTGCCTTAACTACTTAAATTACACCAATTTTTGATTAAATTTAATTTAATTTAGATATTAATGTTTATGGAAAGTCAACGTTTTCTCATGTCATTGCAAGGAATACAAGATGAATAGATGATAAGGAGTTTATCTCCCTGAAACCACAATGCAAATTCATGTTTCTTGTTGCGTTATATACATCTTGTAGTCAAAACTTTCGTGGTTTCAACGAAATTTGCGAACCGAAGAGAATCCTCCAAATTGGGAGATTATTTGCATTTGAAACAAAAACAATCCATTAATATATATTCGTGTGAATACTATTCAAATAAATATCAAAACTTTCTCCATTAATACATATTAGTATGAGTACTATTGAAATAAATATCAAACCTTTCTCTTGGCCAATACTTAGCCAATTATCTGGCCACTAGGCCCCGGGTTCGCGGTATCCAGCACCTATGTCCCATGTTTCGTCATATACATCTTGGAGGCAAAGAACTTCCGTGATCTGCAATTTATGCTTTTACTAGTGAGAACCCAACAGGGGTTCAAAAACATTGCCATTAATAAACGTGAAAAAAAATGGTTTTTCGACTGTTAGATACTTATCTCTTTTCCCCTTTTCTTTTTCCCATCCATTATCGCTTTGTGGTTTTATACTTAGTCATCTTTATATGATCGGCGGTTGCAGGGTTGGCAAGATGACATATCTTCATCTCCATCTGTATCTTCACATGAAGAATCCGACCGACCGCTATTCCTTTCCATACTTAGTCAATTTTATGGCCGTGGTTGCCAGGTTGGTGCATACGAACTCGCCCTTTCTTCTTCCCACCCATTATCGCTTTCTGGATATATACATAGTCTCCTTTCTATGATATATGTTTCCAGGGTTGGCGGGTTGACATGTCTTCATCTCCATCTATATCCTCACATGACGAATTTGATCGAATGTTGTTCCTTTCCATACTTAGCCAATTTTGTGGTCGCACTTGTTGGGTTGGCGCTTACGAACTCGGTTGTTTATTGTTCCGTTATATACATCTTGCACTCAAAACATCTGTGATCTACAATTCCACCGCGGTTTCATATACACTAACTTCATTCAAAGTATCTATAGTTGCCTTCCATCCCCACCAACTTCGCGTCCTTCCTGATATACATTAACTATGCTCTTACTAGTGACAACTAGACACACTGGTACAGAAGAATTGGTGCCTGCTTCTCTGCCATATACAAATTGAATACTAGAATCTGACATCGTCCCCTCTTCCATGTTACACATTATGCATTCAAATGTTCTGAACTATACAATTTGGCCGTCGAGGCCTTGCGTCCTCTGGGGAAACCTTGTGACCCTATTTTGGATCCTCGCATTCGCGGGTTTACGAAAACTCCAAGTCCTAGTCACTGTTTCCTATTCTTCCCATCCTCGTACTTATTTCCAGATATGCAACACCAAAGGTTTAATACTAGAACGACATCATGCAACAAGCGTAAAACAATCGTCATTAATAAGAAAAAGTTGGGACAACCAACCATCCCTAAAGAACTTGTCCAGAAACATGCAAAGAAGATATTTCTTAGCGAAATCAAGTCCTCGCCAATATTTATGTGTTCCATACTTTCACACTTTTTCGATTGTGGGTTCCTGGATTGACGGCCTCAAAATTGTGTTTTGAATTTTCCATGAGTTGCAAACAACACCCCGAGTTCCGCAATATACAATTTTTCTGCGAGAATGTATAAAAACTCTTAATTATCCTCTTTGCCCCCCTCTATTATCCCTTTGTGGTTCTATATTTAGTCGCAACTATATGATCACGACCTCATGGATTCGCAAATTGGAAAATCTTTATCTATATATTCACACCATCAACCCGACCGACTGTGGTCGCTTTCAATACTTAGCCAATATACATCTTGCACCCAAAGAACTTCCGTGATCTGCAATTTATGCCTTTACTAGTGAGAACTCACCAGGGGTTTGAAAGGATTTGCATTGATAAGCGAATGATAGATGTTCTTCTATGAGATACTTAGTCATTTTTCCCTTCTCTTCTTCTCATGTATTATCACTTTCTAGTTATATACTCGGTCGCATTTCTATGATCATGGGTTCCAATGTTGCCATGTTGAGATATCTTCATCTCCATCTATATACTCACATGATGAATCCAACCGACCATTGTTCATTTTCATACTTAGTCAATTTTATGCCCGCAGTTGTCGGGTTGGTGCTTTCGAACTCTGTTGCCTCTTGTTCTGTGATATACATCTTCCACTCAAAATTTCTGTGACCTAGAATTCCACCACAAACTCCTTCATCCTTTTTCCCTTTTTTTCTTCACGTGTATTATTGGACTATAAAGTATGGACATGAGATTTTATAGAGCATGTACGGATTCCACATTCCATACCTAGCCACTTTTTGGATCACAGGTTCTCGAGCGGGTGAACTCAAAATTGGGCCTTCATTGTTTCGTGCCCTACAAATAGCACCCAAAATTTTGCGATATACAAATTGACAAGCTGACCTACGGGCTGGCTAGGTCAACATTGCACTTTTATTGTTTTGTGTCCTCCAATCAACGCTCACAGTTCTGCGATATACAAATTGACAGACGGACTCCAGGGCTGGTGGGGTCAAGATTTCCATTGTTTACGGATGGTAATCCCTATCAACTATCTAATAGTATCTAAAAACATTATTTTGAATATTAAATTAGCTCTTAATAGTGACAACTGGACACACTGGTACGAAACAGTTGGCATCACACCCTGCGCAATATACAAATTGACTACAGGATTCCAACATTGTCTGCTCTTTCGTGTTACAGATTATGCATTCAAACGTTCCAAGCAATAAAATTTGAACATCGAGGCCTTGCGTCTTTTGGAGAGACCTTGTCAACCTGTTTTGGATCCTCCTGCTACCGGGTTCACAAAATGTCCAATTCTTGGATACTGTTTCGGGTTGGCGCTTTCGAACTCTACTGGTTCTTGTTCCATAATATACATATTGCACTCGAAATTTTTCATTCTCTACAATTCCACCGCGCACTCAACCTTTTTTCTCTTTTCTTCTTCCCGTGTGTTATCGCCTTCTAGTTATATACTTAGTTTCCTAACTATGATCACGGGTTCCAGTGTTGGTGGGATGACATATCTTCATTTCCATCTATATCCTCACATGACGAATCTGACCGACCGTTGTTCCTTTCCATACTTAGCCAATTTTATGTTTGCGCTTTCTGGGTTGGCGCTTTCGAACTCTGTTGCTTCTTTTTCCGTGATATACATGTTAATCTGAAAACTTCCATCATATACAATTCCACCACGGACTACTTGAACTTGGAAGATTCATTCTACCATGGTTCACAAATATTTCAAAGTATCTGTCGCTGCCTTCCATTCCCAATAATTTCCTGTCATTCCTAATTTACATTGGTTGTGTTCTTACTAGTGACAACTAAACAAAATAGTACAAAACAGTTGGCATCCGACCCTCCGTAATATACAAATTGACTATTGGGTTCACATCTTGTACTCAAAATTTTCGTGATCTACAATTCCACCATGGACTCTTTTGTCCTTTTTCCCTTTTCTTCTTCTTGTGTATTATGGATTTCTGGTTATATACTTAGTCACCTTTCTATGATCACAGGTTCCAGCATTGGCGGGATGACATATATTTATCTCCATCTATATAATCACATGACAAATCTGATCGACCATTGTTTCTTTTCATACTTAGCAAATTTTATGGTCACGGTTGTCGGGTTTGCAGTTTCGAACTCTGCTTCTTCTTGTTCTGTGATGTAGATCTTGCACTCAAAACTTCCATGATCTACAATTCCACCGCAGACTCCTTGAACTCACAAGCTTCACTCTACCATGGTTCACAAATGTTTCAAATTATCTGTCATTGCCTTCCATCCCCACTAACTTCTTGTCCTTCCTAATATACATTGGTTATGCTCTTACTAGTGAATCTTACTAGTGACAACTACACACACTGATACGAAACAATTGGCATACGACCCTTCGCAATATACAAATTGACTACTGTGTTCTGACATCGTCCCCTCTTCCGTGTTATAGATTATGCATTCAAATGTTTCGAATGATACAATTTGACCGTTGGGGCCTCACGTCTTTTGGGGAGACCTTTTCAGCCTATTTTAGATCCTCGTGTTGACGGGTTCACGAAATCTCTGATTCTTAGTCACTGTTTCGGGTTGGCACATTCGAACTTTGTTGCTTCTTGTTTTTTGATATACATATTGCACTCAAAATTTTCGTGATTTACAATTCCACCGCGGAATCCTTAGTCCTTTTTCCCTTTTCTTCTTCCCATGTATTATCTCTTTGCAGTTATATACTTAGTCTCTTTTCTATGATCGCGGGTTCCAACGTTGGCAGGATGACATATCTTCATCTCCATCTATATCCTCACATGACGAATCCGACCGACCACTGTTCCTTTACATACTTAACCAATTTTATGGCCGCGATTGTCGGGTTGGTGTTTTCGAACTCTGCTGCTTCTTGTTCCATGATATACATATTGCGTTCAAAATTTCCATGATTTACAATTCCACTGCAGACTCCTTAGTCCTTTTTCCCTTTTATTCTTCCCATGTATTATAGCTTTGTGGTTATATACTTAGTTGCTTTTCTATGATCGCGGGTTCCAGCATTAGCAGGCTGACATATATTCATCTCCATCTATATCCTCACATGATGAATCTGACCGACCGTTGTTCCTTTCCATACTTAGCCAATTTTATGGCCGCGATTGCCGGGTTAGCGCTTTCGAACTTTGTTTCTTCTTATTCCATGCTATACATCGTGCACTCAAAACTTTCGTGATCTAAAATTCCACTGCAGACTCCTCAAACTCACAAGCTTCACTCTACCACAGGTCACAAATGTTTCAAAATATCTATCGCTGCCTTCCATTCCCACTAAATTCCTTTCCTTCCTGATATACATTAGTTATGCTCTTACTAGTGATATACAAATTTCCCTCTGGACTATCCTATCATACCCTCTTTGGTGTTATGTGTATTGCACTGAAAAAGTTCTGAGACATACAATTTGACCCTCACGCCCTCACCTCCAATAGTTGTACCTTGTAACCCTATTTTTAAGATGCTTTTTCCCATACCCGCAACCTCTGTACTTTCTTAGTATGCAATTAGAAATCTTTCATGGTAACAACAAACGATGTAGGAATCATCAACATTTTCATTAATGAGCGAAATTCTCAAGGAGATCTCCCATTATTACGCATTAAACCAAGATCAATGGAGAGTTATATTGTCCCTTCCAATTGTTCATCTCAAACACGCGTTGTCGTATTGGCCCTCTCAAGAAATATACAATGCTTAATCATTCATTGTTGTATCCACCATGTTCACATTTCTATCTATGCAATTACTAGTGTTTAATGCTAACAACCCATGATGCAACAACCGTCCAAATTGTCATTAATGAACGGAAGTCTCGAAGAGATCTCTCATTCACACGCATTGGACCAAGATTTGTGTAGGGTTATGTTATCCCTTCCAACTTTTCATTTGATTCATCGTCTGGAGAAAACAAGCGTTCTTGTAGACTTATGGCAATAGGTCGACATCAGTTTTGTGGAAATACAGTAAATATCTTTAGACATCAGGAACAGAACTTCTAGTGGTCTAGGGCATACTTTTACTATTCATCCCATTATGCCCAGAACAAAGTGATTTGGACCTCTGGAATCACTCGTGCAGGATGTGTCCCTGAGGTTTTTGACTATAAGGAGGTGGTCTCTTGGTGCATCGAAAAATATATTCCAAGCCAAAGAATTATTCCACTGCGTGACCATTCTCCTGTTTCTTTGTCATCTCAGGTCTTCCGCAAGATGTTAAAATTGTCGGAGCCAACATTGACGTTTAGAGGACAAGACTGCAAGCAGTTCCTAGAAAAACATGATAACGGGTGGGACATCTTAGCCGAGTTCCTCGAAGACCCACCAATAATTCTTGAAGATATCACAAAGTTGTAGGTAATTTCCTTTAGAAATCCATTCTGGGAAATTGCTTGGTTGTTTACAAGAATAACGGGACATGCATCCACGGAAAGAATTTCCCATATAATTATTTATATTTTGTACTTCAGAGTCAAGGAACAATTCATTTTCGATTGGGGGAAGCTAATTTCCATTGATATTTGTTCCCAGTTGTCACGATTCAAAGAATCGAATAAATTTTATATGTCATCCTACTTGATTTTCGCAATAGTGCATTGTTGTCCATTTCCAAAACTTTCTCTATCCAATAAAATAAATTGTGGATTCGACCCAGTAACATTCTGGTACCATGCCCTGTGGAGGCACAAGGCCTCCCATTGTTTTTATGAAGTTTTTAATGGATTTCTCTTAGTTTTTAAAGATTTATTGTTAGGGAAGGATGCTCCACGGATGTTTGGCTAGGAAACCAAGTTTTTGAACAGGAAGGGCACACTTGAACAAAAGGAAAATCATAGTGTACTCATGGTCTTTGGCTCTAAGGAAAACACTGCTTTCTTTTCATGCCACATCAAGAACAAGATGTTTGTTGCAGAAATAGCAAGGCAATACAACCACTAGTTGCATTTTTTCCATGACAAGGAAAACAAATAGTTCATTCCTCTGCCCTGGAAAATCGGAGACTTCGTGTGCAAAAACGTCAACAAGATTGAAGAATTTTCCGTCCATTTCAAGAAATTGAACCTAACGTATACTGAAAGGATAAAAGGGTTCGACCCTAATGGGATTTTTCGAGAACATTTACTGGAAGTTGGCTTTAACATCTCTTTTATCCATAGACACTTGACCTAAGATAGGGACAGTGATGACAACAATCCTGCTTCTGGCGATTGTGACACAAAGACATTGCAAAGCGCGAATGAATTTTACAAACAACAGGGAAAAATATCTGGTGAGAAGATTTCCCAGTCCCCCGTCAGCACTCCCAAGAGAATGACATCATTGAGCATCGCTTCAATGGCCCACCCTAGGATGAAATCAACCCATAAATCTTCGAACGAAGGAAGAGATAAGAACCCTCCTCGCATAAAAATTGATAGTTCTCACAAAATTCCACTAATGAAGAAAAGAAAAAACAATGCAGGGAAGGCTGATGAACCCGGAATTGAAAGTGAATAGGTGAAACTTGAAATTGAAACTAAGCACATGCACAAAAATGGCTCATCTGCAGTGGAAATAGCTGAGACCAAATTTTTTTACGAATATGAATCCTTCGTATTCCAGAGCGTTGTTTCTGACAGCCAATCTAAAAGTATGGTCATTGAAAAGAGAGATGTAACAAATAGGAAAGGAAAATCTCGCACAAAGATTAACTTTAGGGAAATGCAGCTGTCCCAAATCTCCCTATTTCACCAAGTAACATGTGATGCTCTTTGTGATTCCATTGGAGGAATTGAAGAGGGAAATGCTAGACTGAAAGACGACCTCAACGAATTTGAGCAGGGTTTCATTGCCACCCCATAATTTGCTAATCCTTTAGAAATAATCATTCCTGCTACCACTGCAACCAAGATGAAAGTATTCTCTACCCTCCTTACATGCTCTAAAGCCCTTGTAGAGAATAACATCAACAAAATAATGCAACTAGTTACTGAAGCCCAAGAAACATCGCAAAATTTAGTTTCCTTCCAAAAAAAGGCAAATGATTCGCTCGTACATTTGGAGGCGAATTTAAAAAATGATCATCATTTCTATGAACAGGTGCTGGCCCATTTTTCCAACCATGTCGTCAACACATCAAAACTGAAAATAAGACAAGAGAAACTCCCCTCCCCAAAGAGGACCAAAAAAATAAAAGCATGCTGGAAAAGGAAAGTTAAGAACCTGGAGCTCATTGTCGATTCATGTAAACAAGCCATATCAAAAAAGGAAAAATTATTCACAAGCCTGATCCAAATAGACTTAGCCGGAAGTACCAACGAGTTCAAGACCCAAACTTGATTCTCAAATCCTTGTCAATGACCAAAGAATCCTTCCATGAACAACTTGATATTTTAAAGGGGTTGTCTTTCGAAATATTTTACGGCATAGTTGAACATTGTGTAGATGAGCTTGAGCACTGGGTACTGAACTATGCGGCACACAAAGAAGAAATTGAACAGAGTCTGCATAGTATTTCAATGGATCTAAGGAAATTAGAAAATGAACTTTATGACATAGAAATCCAAGATGAAATCAACATGGCCCCCATGAGAAGCTACATCGAAGAATGGTTCCAACAGAGAATGGACAACCTCGTCCAGGAAGGGAAACAACCGGTCGAAACGACTCCAATGACCATCAACGACAGCAACAAAAACACATCTACTTCATATTAAGTCTATATTTGCATCTTTTTTTCTTTATCAATCCAGTTTAAGTCTATAATGTCATCTTGTTTTCTTTATCAATCCAGTTATTACCTCTTTAAATAGAAAACTATAACCAAAGACTCATAACTTCTAATTTCTTATTTTCAGGTCTTCCTCTCTACTATCGCGCACTTCTTCTTTTGACATTCCTAATTATTGTACTTATTTCTTTTCATGGTCCACGGGAGCCCCAATCCAAGTCTATATGACAAACAGATTTAAATTTCCAAAAATATGTAACAAACATTACTAATTTTTGATAAATTTCAAAGAAAACTAATTCTGGAATGCCTTTATTGTATACTAAATTTTGGGTGTCCAGGAATCTTTGTTGATTGTTCCAAAGAAAACTAATTCGGGAATGCTACATTTTTTGTGTCCTATTGTATGCTATTTTTTTTTTGTCCGGGAACCTTTGTTGATGTAACAAACGTTACTACTTTCAAAGAAAACTAATTCGGTAATGTCTTTGTTGCCTGATGTTGTTACTATTCTATTGTATGCTGAATTTTTGGTGTCCAGGAACCTATAATTTGATAGATTTCAACTTTTTTTGTGTCCAGGAGCCTTTGTTTAAAACAAACTAATTCAAGAATGCAATTTTTTTTGTGTTTTTGTCCACAAACCTATGTAACAGAAGTTATTAATATTCTATTGTATGCTTTTAAATGTTGATGTAATTTCCATAAATATGTAACAAACATTATTATTTTTTGATAAATTTCAATGAAAACTGGTCTGGGAATGCTTGTCCAGGAACCTTTGTTGTTTGTTTCAAAGAAGACTTATTCGGGAATGCTAGATTTTTTTGTGTCCTATTGTATGATTAAAAAAAATTCTTCGGGAACCTTCGTTGATCTAACATACGTTATTACTTTCTAAACAAACTAATTCGAGAATGCCTTTGTTGCACGGCGTTGTTACTATTCTATTGTATGCTAAATTTATGGTGTCCAGGAACCTATAATTTCATAAATTTCAATTTCTTTTATGTCCTTGTTTTAAAGAAAACTAATATGGGAATGCTAATTTTTTTGTATTTATGTCCACGAACCTATGTAATAGATGTTATTACTATTCTATTGTACGCTAATTTTTTTGTGTCCAGGAGCCTTTTAAATGTTCTTGCACGACGTTGTTTTTTTTGATGAAAACGGTTATAGAGATTGTATTAAAAAAAAAGGGGGTGGACTAGCCACAGATTCGATTACAAAATAGGCCCCGAATTTCTTCGTGCCTGCCTTTCTGAAAATCCCTTCTAAATCTATAGCTATAGACTTTAATCCTAAGCTAAGCTTCTGTTAACCTTCACCAGGTACAAAGTTATTTATAGCAATGGCTTCTATACAAAATGCCATTTTGTTGAAGAGAGATCTTGCTAACAGACTACTAGTGAGCTAGATTAGTTCATGGGCTCTTGCTTCCAGTCCCTTTTTGGCTGAGCCATCTTTGCTTCTAGCTGATCTATTCATTCTTCAAATTCCTGTTGAGGGTTCTTTAGCTCCCTATGTAGCTTATCCAGCTCCTCTGTAAACCCGAGCTTTGCAGTGGTGATGTCCTCCTCCAGTTTCTCCATTCTTCTTCCTGCTTCTGAATCCAAATTTTCAAGAAAATCCAGCTGATACTGGAGCAGTTGCTTCAGATTTTCCAATGTTTTATCCATCTCCTTGACCATTTCTTCCATGCTTGGTTTACTGGTCGAACTTGAAGCCATTCCTGAATGTGTCCCCTTTCTGCTTGCGCCTTTCTCTTTTCTGATGGAAACTTCACGACCTTGCTGCCCTAGATAGACTACGATCTCGCCGTGGTAATGGGATGAGATTGGGGGTTCGACCTCTTTTTAACTCCTTCTTCACTCTTTCTCATCATTTCCCTTCGATTTGCAGGATTTGTGAGGGATGGCTGCACAGATTTCTTGTCTCCACCATATCTGCGACGCTCCTTCTCATGGTATTGATCTGTCCCTCTCGTCCAACCAAATGCTCTGACGCGTCCTGGTCTCATCGATTCCCCCGATTTCCTGACTGCCGACTTAGCTTGCGTTTGAATATGAGAGGGAGGGCGGATCAACTTTCAAGGGAGTGCCACGTTAACTACCATTTCATTCACTTTCAATACCCCTGGCTCCAGAAGTGTGTCTCTATTGGCTTCCTCATCTGCCTCCCCATTCAAGTCCCTTAACACATGAAATAGTTTATACGACTTGAAATTCCTTAGGAGGAGGTGGATCCTGTCAAAAAGGTTATTGAGAATTGCACTTTGAGTCTTAGAGTGGCAAATTATGGCCTGTATAATCACTCTAGAGTCACCAATTATTATCAAGTCCTGGATCCTGTGTTTTTTTGCTTGGATTAGCCCTTGCCAAAGAGCCATGGCCTCAGCTCTGTTGTTGGACTCAATTCCTAAGCCCAATGTGAAATGTATTGTTGTAGCCTCAACGGGATTTTCAATTATCCCCCCTCCTCCAGCTTGGCCTGGATTTCCTTTCGAGGCCCCATCAAAGAATAGGATAGGGGTGTTTCTTCCTCTTTTCCATTTGGCAAACTCCTGTTTGTCTTTCCTGACCTCCCAATCTTCTTTGATTAGATTGCTGGCTTTTCTGCCCATGTGACATTGGATCTTGAACTGGCTTAGCTAGAGTTCCTCTAAAGCGTCCAGCGTGTGGTTCTTATTTGAATTGCAGAGATAAGGGGCAGATTCACCAAAGAGAGCATGAATTTTGGTGACAACCATGGATGTGCTTCTTTGGTTATCTCTGAAAATTCTATTTTTCCTTTCTAGCCAAAGGTTCCATAGGATAAACTTTGGAAGTACTTTCCACATCATGAAGGCTTGATTTCTTTTCTTTACAGGGAAAGTGTAGAAGGAGTCCCAATGGAGAAGGAGACTTCGTATATCAGGGGGAAGATTGAGGGCACTTTGGGTTCCTGTTGCTATCTTCCAGACTTCTTTGGAGAAAACACAGTTGAGGAGGAGATGATCTGTGGTTTCTTCAGCAAGTAGACATAAGGGACACCTGTAGGGACCTTCCCAACCATGTCTTTTGAGGTTCTCCTCTGTTTGGATGCTCTTGTATGCCAATGTCCATATGAAAAGGTCGATTTTTGGGATGGACTTGGACTGCCAGATTGCTTTCCAGATTGCCAGATTAGGTAAGGCAATGGGGACGCTGGTGAAGAGTTGGTAGCCCTCTGTTGTGGTGTAGGCCTTTGCATTTCCTCCCCAGCCTCTTTTGTATTTACCTTTTTTTTTTAAAGGGGCTTTCCCTTGAAGACAACTTTGAAGGGTGCTCCAGACCTTTTCTAGATCAACAGGTCTGTTGGGCACTCCCCACCCTTGCCAAGTCTGTATCTTGTCCTCCCCCCAAATTGAGATTTCAAAGAGAATAACAATGTTTTGACTGTCCATCCAGTCTTTGAGGCGATGTAGATCCTGTCGCAGCTCTAGGGGGGGGTCTCCCATAATTGAGTCTTTCCAGATTTTGATTTTTTTTCCATTTCTTGGCACCCATGTGAGGTGAGGACTGAAATGTGGTAGAGCCTTTTTGCAGAGAGTGAAGATAGGGGAGCCTTTCGATTCTTTGCATGGATACTCTAAGCTTCAGTCCCTGGTCCCCCTAAAGTATTTTCTCCAGAGTGCTAGTTTGCTCCAAGCTGGTTTGCCAGTGACCATCCTCCAAAGCAACTTTGCCCCCAATGCCAGATTTTGAGCTTGGGTTTTTTTAAAGTTAAGGCCCCCTTCCAGGAAGGGCTTTGAGGTTTTTTCCCAACTTATCAAATGCAATTTCCTCCGTTCCTGCTTTCCTCCTTCCCACAAGAAGCACCTTTGAAGTGCTTCAATTTTTTGGATGATGATGGCAGAGGCTAAAAGCAACGAGTTCTGATAGATGGGGATGATGGTCACCATGGATTTAATCAGGACTGCCTTCCCTGCTAAATTTAACCAGTTCGCCCCCCAGGAGGAAAATTTACTTTTTAATTTGTCTATCAGATGGTTCCAGTGAGAGGCTCTTGGGGAAGATTTAAAAATGGGGATTCCCATGTATTTAAAGGCCTCCCAATTAGTGTGGCCTTCCATCCCCAGAACTCTTGTGATTCCCAACATCTCATTTGGCGTGATATTCCATCCATAGATTTTACTTTTGGCCTGGCTTATTTCACTTCCTGAGACTGCAGCATAAGCGTCCAGCTCTTCCTTAAACTTTTTCACTATTATTGGACTTGCTCCCCCCAACAGCAGTGTATCATCCACAAATTGTGCATGGTTTATTTCTTTCACCCCTTGCACGATTCTTAGTCCCTAGAGGTTTTTATGAACTTGGGAGTTTTCCAGCTGGTAGCTTAGGACTGAAGCTTGGATTGCATAGAGAAGGGGCGAAAGGGGGCACCCTTGTCTTAAACCCTTGGAAGCTTGGAAGAACTTTGTTACTTTCCCATTCACCAACGGGGCTATCCATGGTGATCCGATACAAGCTTTTATCCAGTTTACAAAGGTCGAATCAAAACCAAACTTTCTCATTACTTCAAATAAGAATTTATGTCTAACTCTATCAAAGGCATTAGCGAGATCCAGTTTAATGATCATACCTTTGTCTTTCCTTCGGATACTTGAGTGAAGGGCCTCTTGAACAAGGATGATGTTATCAGAAATATGCCTACCTTTGACGAAGCCTCCTTGGTTTCCAGGAACAATGAGAGGGAGGATTGACTTGAGTCAATTGGCTATAACTTTGGTGAGAATTTTATAGCTTGTGTTGCAAAGGGAGATTGGCCTGAAGCAGTTGAAGGAAATTGCTCCTTTCTCCTTCGGGATGAGTGCTAGGAAGGATGAATTGGTGCTTCCACCTAGCTTGCTGCTCTGCTGTGATTTCTTGATCATTTTGGTTAGATCCTTTTTTATTATATCCTAACAATGCTAATAGAATCTGGCAGTGAACCCATTTGGCCCAGGGGCCTTGTCTGGGTTCATTTGGTCCAGGGCCTCCTTTATCTCTTACTGCGATACCTCCTTGGTCAACTTGCTGTTGATATCCTCATTTATGAGGCCCGGGATAATGGTGAGAGGGTACATCTGCGGGTCTATTTCTGTCCCTTGTGGTTCTGTGTAGAGCGTCTCAAAGGCTTCAAAGGCTGCTTGTTTTATGCCCTCTGGATATGCAATTGTTTTATTTTGGACTTGTACTTCTGTAACTGCTTTGTATTGTTTCCTTGCCTCCGCTTTCTTGTGGAAATAGCTTGTATTTTTATCTCCTTCTTTCAGCCAAAGACTTCTTGATTTTTTCCTCCAGTAGATTTCCTCCTCTCTGCAAGCTTTGTGCCATTGTCTTTGAAGGCTGTCTTCATGTTGTAGGGCTTCTTGCGTGACCTCTTAGTGTTCCATTTCTAGCCGGTGGCTCTCAAGATGCATTTGGGCTGCTATGCGCATGGCTATTGGATTTGGCTGGCTCTTTGCCCATAGTTTAAGGGATCTTTTTAATCTTCTTAGTTTTTCCTCCCAAACATAAAAATCTAAGCCTTTAACAGCGCTGGTCCACGTTTTGGAAACTAGAGAGAGAAAGTCTTTGTCTTGGATCCAAGTCAGACTAAATCTGAAAGGGATGGGTCCTCTGACTTGGTCTTTTTTAATTTCTAGACGAATGGGCTTATGATCTGATACATTGTGGGGCAGGATCTCTGCATTTGCTGTGAGTCCTAGTAACAGAAGGGAGCTTTGGACTAGAAATCTGTCTAGTCTAGCAGCTATGTGCCCAAGACCGATCCTTTTATTTGTCCAAGTGTAAAGTCCTTTGGCCGGCTTGATGTCTAGAAGGTCCCAGGCTGAGGCTAGATCTTCCACCCATTCTCTGGCCGGATCTCTCACTATGGAACCCCCTTTTTTTTCCTCTTGAGCTAAGGTTACATTCAGATCCCCACCGAGAATGATATTGGTGAGATCATTTTTCTATAGGTAGTCTTGTAGGGACTCCCAGCATTGTTTTTTTCCCCCTAACTGTTGCATCACATAGATATTAAAGATGCTTACCTGGTAACCCGAGTATTTGTGAAGGAGTTTGGTGTGAATCCAGTGCATGCATGTGTCAGAGATGATCAGGTCTATTTTGGAGGCGTTCCACAGAGTGTAGAGTCCTCCTGAGGCACCCCTGGCGTTTTCAGCTATTCCTTGGCTGCCTCTCCAAACGTTCAATGAAGTTTTAAGTGAGTCTTGCTGGCTCATCTTGGTCTCCTAGAGAAGGAGGATGTTTTCTTTCGAGGCTTTGATTATATCCTTAAGTGCTTCTTCCTTCCTTTTTCTACCCATTCCCCTACAGTTCCAGGAGGTTAGAATCATCAAAAACCTTGGGGGGAGGGATGGCCTCCTTGGGAGGCTTTGGCTTGCTTTCTCCTATGCCGAACACTGATCAGCTACTTGATGGTGGGATGTGACCCTTTGAGGATGTCTTTGTAGGTTTCCTAGTCTCTTTCATCTTTTTATGTTTTCCTGCCTCTTCCTGTTTTCTTTGGAGTGACCTAAGCCTCGTTTGCGTCTTCTGAGTCGTTGCCTATTGAGACCTCCCCTTCCTCTATGTTGTGACTACCTTCCAACCTTTGGGGGGAGTTTTTTTGTGCCCCTTCTTCTTCTGCTAATGGGTTCCCTTTGTCTTTGGGGTTCTGGTTGCCTTTTTCTCCTTCCTCTTGAACATCTTTACTTGGATCTGGTTCCTCTCCATCGACTTCTTTTGCCAAAATACTGAAGTTGTTCTCGGTTTCCTTGGTTCCTGAGGTTTTGGCTTGCGGTGGGGCTGCCTTTTCGTTTCTTGGTCCTTTTGCTTTGGATTTCCCCTTCCGGGCCTGTTTCCATCCTTCATCCCCTGCTTTCTCTGTAGAAGGGTTCTTTGGGCAGTTCCTTTGGAAGTGGCCATATTCATGACAACCTCTGCACTTGAACGGGAGTTGTTCGTAGTCCAGCTTTTGGAAGTGGTGCCAATCCCCAACTTTTAATTTTATTGCCTCTGGCAGACCTACCTCCAGGTTGAATTCCACATAGATCCGCATGCAGGAGTACTGGTCTCTAGGCTCTGCTCAATAATTGTAGCACCCCAGTCCATTCCCAATTGCTTGAAGTGAGGTTGGGTTCCAGCAATGTATCGACAAATTTGGGAGTCTTACCCAGATAGGGACGTCTTTGGGAACTTCTGAGGCAGGATCAAATCTTGGGGTCCAACGGTTTAAATAGAGTCCTTGGGTGCCCATGAAGTACGGTCCATTTCTGAAGATCAAATCTCTGTCCTCCTGAGAGATAAATTCGAAAATGAAGTACCCTCTCCCAACCGCATAGCACGTAACAATGTTTGTGATCAGCGGTCTCCAGTTTCTCTGTATCCAGTTGTCTGTGGATCTGGTTGAAGGCCATAGCCCCATGAATTGACCTACGAGTCCTCGTTCAGAGACGGAAAGGGCTACTTTCATTGAAAGTTCGGGCGGCAGGTCAATCTTCAGAATAACATCTAGTTTCTTGATGAATCTTGGGGGAGCTGAGGGGGTAGTCTTCTTGCTGCAAGATGCAACCAGTTTTCGAAAGGAGGTGTACAGAGAAGGAGGGGGCGTCGGCTCCCCTCCTCCCTGAGCTTCCATGGCGGCGTTTGTGTCGAACCCTAGACAGCTCTACACCAGGGCGCAGACGCTCTTTACAGATCTTGCTCGACTGTATTACTCTCTACCCTCTAACTCATTCATGTTAATGTGTAACCGAGAAATACAAAGAGAACCATTCTTGCACAACGTTGTTACTATTCGATTGTATGCTAAATTTTGTGTGTCCAAGAACCTTTTAAATGTTATTGCACGATGTTGTTACTATTCTATTGTATGCTAAATTTTTTGTGTCCAAGAACCTTTTAAATGTTCTTTCACGACATTGTTACTATTCTATTGTATGCTAAATTTATGGTGAGCCTTTCTTGCAGGCGTTGTTACTATTCTATTGTATGCTAAATTTATGGTGTTCAGGAACCTATAATTTGATAATTTATGGTGTCCAGGAGCCCTTGTTTTAAAGAAAACTACTTTGGGAATGCTAAATTTTTTGTGTTTTTGTCCACGAACCTATGTAACAGATGTTATTACTATTCTATTGTATGCTAAATTTTTTGTGTCCAAGAACCTTTTAAATGTTGATGTAACAAACATTTTTACTAGGAACCTTATTATTATTCTAAACTATTTTTTTTTTGTCCAAGATCCTTTTAAATTTTTCCTGTACTATCACACTTAGATACTAGGAACCTTTCTTGATGTACCAGACATTAATAATTTTTGATAAATTTCAAATAAAACTAATTCGGGAATACTAAATTCTTCATGGATACCACATGTACTTCAACTTGCTACCCATGTGTCTGTACTCGGTCACATTTATTTCCATTCCAACCTGGCAGAAACTACGCTGCCATGCAACACTTGTTAATAAAGCCATCTAAACTTCTTGAGAGGTTACAACAGATGATGATCTTCTACAATTGATATAGGAAACTAGGCATTGCACATTTAGAATCACTTTATTAATTAAGTTATAGGATTCTTGGTAGTGAGCATGAAAAGCCTTTCAAGTGAATATTATAATAGTTATAGGATTCTTAGAAGTGAATATTATAACACTTAGGGTTTATTGTATTTTATTATATTGGTTAGAAGTGAATATTATAATAGTTAGGGTTTATTGTATTTTATTATCTTGGATTGTGAGAGTTTATTATAATTTATTTAATATGTTTTTTATTATGGAAATTCACTTTTAATTAAATGTTGACTCTGAATAGTAGAATGAATCTGTTTAATCTCAACATATTTGAGGTCATAATCTTTGCATATTTATTTACTATATCATTTAGTATGAGAGTAGTATCACAAACAAGGATGTGCTCCTCAAGAACCAAATACCATGAATGTGCTCCCTCATTTATAGGTTTTTATAGTTTCTCTTAAAGAAGGATTTGATCGCTCAATTTCAAAATAAATAAATTATAGTAGCATTGGGCTTCAATCCCAGTAACAATGGACTTTTATAGTCCCTCCCACTATAACACCTTTGTAGTAAATATATAGGCCCAAATTTTTCAATCACAGATCATGTAGGTGGAATCTATGAATACAAAGATTGCTTTGGGTCAATCCTCTTCCAACCACATATTACACTGGTATCCATGCATGATTCTTAGCAATTTTTCTCACATATTTGATGGAAAGCATGTGGATTCCTTTATTTGGGAAATGTAAGCATATTTCAACACTCAATCAAACATGATTGATGCAACCAAGGATCATTTTGGAATTTTTTTAGTTTATAAGGGCTTAGTGCTTATCATGTGCTTATTTTCTTAAAGATGAAGAAAATTCCTCTTTCTACATCAAATTAATGGCGATGCAAGGACACCCACCAACACCAAACCAATCACCACGTGGCCTAACTTTTGTTCGACTCTAAGAGTGTGATTTTATCCACTTGGTTATTGTGAAGGTCTCTGGGCATGCTTGTTGCAACTCAGGCATTTTTTAGGCTAGATAGTCCAACAATAATTTAAACTCTTTTCTAAAATTCAAATCTATATTTTCATCTCAAATGCAAAATATATACTTATTATAAAATTGATTATAATGTATTACCTTTATTGTGTCTTGAAGGGGCTATTGTTACTAGTTCTACTTTGCCTCTTGCATTTCAATTAGACCCCTTTGCAAATAAACACAAATTGAAGAAGAAACCATTCTAGTTAGTTATATCCACCATCTTTCCCAACAATCCTCCCACCTCACAACCTTTAGCCAAAACCCCATCGTCTCCTTCTCAATGCCTAGGCTAGTGTTGAAGCTTCCATAATAACAAAACTCATTCTATTGATAAGTGTTGCAAAATGAAACATTTTGAACTACAGAGTGCTCCATATTCTCCTCACAAAACTATATACATAATACAAGTAGATAACCTCGTTGGAAATATTCTTAGCTCAGTCATCATGACACATGATTATTTCCCTACATATTGATAATTCTTGTTTACATCTAATGGTTGGCTTGAAAGTATTACATAGCCTACCTCATTCTAGATAATCATAGTCTTAAAAGAACATCATCTCTTTATTCATGATCAAATCCGTGTATCTACCCATAATAACTCAGCGTACTTAATTTCCTCTTTAGTAGGTCGGTAAGGAAGTTTAGAATTTGTTGATATCTCAAAAATGTGACCTTACTTTTTCCATTGGACCCCATTTTAAGAACATTGTTTCCAGCATTGTTACACCACTCCACTACCTATACTTCATATTCACCTTGGGAAAACCATTCCAATTTGGGCATTGCACTCAATATAATGGAAAGAATAACACAAATATATTCTCACAAATGACAACAACAATTGTCTACTTTGTTATTCCAACACTCCACCATAAGTCTACATATTCGGTAGCAATGAACTTAACCATGTTTCCCTAGCCAAACATGTTAAACTAGAGAATACAACCCAACCCACCACTACCTATTTAGATGTATGTTGCATATAAAATACAACCAAACCCACCACTACCTATTTGACTATATGTTGCCTATACAATTTTACATAATAAAAGGAACATATGTTTTAAGTAGCATACTCTTGAGTCATTATATTTACATTTTTTTATTATATCAATAGTCCTCCACAAATTTCATTGAATCTCTCTCTACTTTGATAGTTTCTCCTCCACACCCATTGCTTAAACTTTGGAACAATGCTCATAATTTAACTACACTCATTCCTTATACTTTGGAACAACACTCACAATTTAACTACTTGAGGGATGATCTTGAGGGGATTGTCAAATCGATTTACCTGTAGGTTAACTAAAATTTGGGAGTTTTATTGGCCTGTACTTTCATCTTGACGTTGATCCAACACCATAGAGTTAGTCATGTTAGTCATGTTGGAGCTCATCGCATCCAGATTAGTATTGCTTTTGTCCTAACATATTTTGGGTGGAGAGAGTAGCATAGGTATTTATTTGTTTGAGACACATTGGATGATTTCCAATGGGATGATATGGTCCTATGAGGGACTCTTCACAGAAGAATGTGATGACATGATTGTATGTTAAATTATTGCAGCTCTTCCTAGATTTGAACCCGTCGCAACTACTAGCAATCCGCCTCATCAGTGCATGGAAGGGATTTGAACCATTTATCTATCAAATTCTCCCCTTCATCGGTAAGCGGAGTGAGGTTGAAGTCATCACAAGAAGACATGTATTGCAAAGTTGAAAAAAGGACAGATGAACGATTGAGATTTCATGGTGACCTATTAAAAATTATTTGGTCATCTTTATCTAGATTGCAGATTTTGTTCATCTAACATGAAACAAGTTTAATAGAAATCATAAAACAAAGTTAATATAACTCAACGAAGGGTTGAATTTATTCCATATCTAACATATATATAACAAATTTAATAAAAATCAACTAACAATTAAGTTTGCTCCATATCCATTGAATGGATAGAATTTGCAATGAAAATAAGTTCTCAAATTTTTTACATAAAAAAATAGGTTACTTATTGTTTTAAATAAGTAAAAAAACATGAAACTTATTAGATCTCTTTATTCTTTCTGGCACTTTCAGGATGCTACTAGGATTTTTATTTGATAAGCCCTTTCTTTGGGAAGGGTTGGGAAGCCCTGGTGTGGATAATTACGAAGACATGCAACTTAGTAAATCGAAATTTGAATGCAATAAGTGTTTTGATGTGAAGTATATCCAAAATATTAAATAATTAAGCAGACATGCAACTTAGTAGATTGAAATTTGAATGTGATATAAAAATCAATTAACAGTTAAGTTTGCTCCATATCCATTGAATGGATAGAATTTGCAATGAAAACAAGTTCTGAGAATTTTTACATAAACAAATATAAAAATAGGTTACTCATTGTTTTAAATAAGTAAAATGACATGCAACTTAGTAGATCGATACTTATTGTTTTAAATAATCAAGAAGATATTTAACTTAGTAGATGGAAATTTGAATGTGATAAGTGTTTTGATGTGAAGTATATCCAAAACATTAAATAATTAAGAATACATGCAACTCAGTAGATGAAAATTTGAATGTGATAAGTGTTTTGATGTGAAGTATATCCAAAACATTGACAAAAACAATATTATTTTGTTTATAATTTTTGTTTTCTATGTGAAAATTTAAGTGCATGTTTATATATAAGAACATTAATTTGGTAAATAGAATTTTTACTTTAATATGGACAAATTATGCACTATGAGAGAAAAATTATTCCCTAAATTTGAAGGATTAAGCATTTAAATGTGATCGAGTGTTGGTTTAATATTAAGAGCTGGGGATTTAATTTGGGATTTAGAAAGCATAGATTAAGATCTATATAAATTAATTAAGGATATGTATGATTTAATTACATTTTTGGAAGTAAGGTAATAAATACTTTAGTTATATA
>ML786209.1:1239160-1280771 GCA_009831015.1 Picea engelmannii | reverse complement strand
ATATATATATATATATATATATATATATATATATATATATATATATATATATATATATATATATATATATATATATATATATATATATATAGAAAGTAATGCTACCAAAATTCTATCTAGAAAGTAATGCATTACAAGTTTTCCTTCCTCCAACCTAATAGAAAATTAGCACATGTGAATAGGTAAATTATCTGTCTGGAATAAATAGATTGATGTAGATCAATTACTTTTTATGTGGTTACATGATAGTATAGTAAATCTTATAGATAATCAATGATGTGATATTCAAAATGTAAAACTTGAAAAAGATACTAATGAATTTCCAAATTTGATATCTATGATACAGTTTCATTACCTACACAATGTATATATTGACTTGTTGATGGTTGTAACTATTTCCAGTTGTCTCTCTCACACTATCTTGATTCTCAAGTAATCCATCACTTTTACATGAAATGAATTGTGTATCATCCACTAGAGGGGCTCTATTTATAGGTTATTTTTAGGGTTTTAGTTGTCTTAGGGTTTTAGTGGTAGTTGTCTTAGGGATTCTCAAGTATGTATACCATGGTATTGCAATGGTATGCATAACATTTCATACCATTGGCATCCATACCATGGTATGCATAACATTGGTATTACAATGGTATGGATACCATGGTATTGCAATGGTATGCATACCATGGTATCCCAATGGTATTCTTAAGTATGACATACCATTGGTATGCATACCATTACATACCATGGTATTGCAATGGTATGCATACCATGGTATCTCTTACAAATTCTCAAGTATGGAATACCATTGGTATGCATACCATTTATAGGTTATTTTTAGGGTTTTAATTGTCTTAGGGTTTTAGTGGTAGTTATCTTAGGGATTCTCAAGTATGCATATCATTGCATACCATGGTATTGCAATGGTATGCATACCATGGTATTGCAATTGTATGCATACCATTACATACCAATGGTATGCATACCATTTATAGGTTATTTCTAGGGTTTTAGTGGCAGTTGTCTTAGGGATTCTCAAGTATGCATACAATTTATAGGTTATTTCTAGGGGTTTAGTTGTCTTAGGGTTTTAGTGGTAGTTGTCTTAGGGATTCTCAAATATGGCATATCATTGGCATGCATACCATTGCATACCGTTGGTACGGAGACCATTATATGCATGCAATTGCATAACATTAGTATGCATACCATTTATAGGTTGTTTTTAGGGTTTTAGTTGTCTTAGGATTTTAGTGGTAGTTGTCTTAGGGATTCTCAAGTATGCATACCATTGCATACCATGGTATCACAATGGTATGCATATAATGGTATTTCAATGGTATTGGTATGCATACCATTGGTATCCAATGGTATTGCCTTTTCATAGCATTACATATCATTGGATGTTATTGCAATGGTATGCATAGGCAATAGTATTTTCATTGCATACCATGGAAATGGTATGAAAAGGAAATACCATTGCATATGCATAACATTGCAATGGTATGCATAGTAAATGGTGTTGCCTTTGCATACCATTGCCATGGTATGCAACTAACTCTAACAAATAACCGTAACAAATAGTCTGTGACCATTGGTGAATTAATTGAAATCCAAATGTGGCATCCATCAGAAGGATGCCAAATTTGGTATCCATCAGTGGGTCGATTCACATCCATAAAGAGGACTTGGCCAAAATGAAGCACCTGCAACAATATGACACTCTACTAAACACTGCAACTTGACAATGAGGTATTCTATGTACATATTAATCCTGGTTAATTACTTAAATGTGGCAATCAGTGGTTAGGGTAGTAAATTATTAATCAAATTAAGTAAATATGAAAAAGTAAACAATGAAACCTAAGCATTAAAAAATACAAGGAAGTTATAAACATGAAATCTCATTCATTGATTTAGGAGGACGACCAAGAATATGCCTTCATCTTCAATTGCTAGCCATAAGATTAAGATTTATAATTAAAATCTTATTAATTATGCCCATTTCCAATAAGTATACCCCTCTCCACGTAACTACAAAATATTTTAAAAATTTTATATTTAAAAATTAATTTTTATATTTGATAAATAATTGTTAAATGAAGAAAATTTTTAAATAAAAAAATTTCCCAATAAAATGAAAAACTATAAATATTGAATTTCAAAATTTCAAAACTATGTTTTTTTCAAAATTCAATTTAATAATATATTATAAAATCTTTACAAATAAAAAAATAACCTACAGTCAATGACTCTTGACTTGTGACTAGTTGCTATATATCCTGCCAGACGGTGGCAGGTATACAAATTAAGAAACCAATATCGACCAAGTGGGTTTAGAAAACTCCCCTTGTCAGCACTAATTTGATTAGCACCCTACTATCTAGTCGGGCACTTCACAAGATCGCCTCAGTCATTGTTGGTTCATTCTAACTATTTATTATTCCATGGGGGGCAGGTAAAGAGATATTTTGGTTGGGCAGATTAGGTTGAAATCTTGTGTAAATGCACTAACGATCGTAGATCTTCCTGGAAGGGTGGAAGTATATTGCGTTCTGTCTACATACAAAACCATTGCGTTCTGAATGTATATTGCTTTTTGTTTAATGATGATGATAAAGTGTTTTTTTACTAGGATGTTTTTGTTTATGTGTTGACATTCTTTTGTCACATAAAAAGGGATTTAAGACATCAATTTGATTTGATGTAATATTAAAAATAGATTATTATTATTATTATTATTATTATTATTGTTATTATATATAAAATTTCTTTTCTCTCTCTACTTTGTTAGTTTCTCCTCCTCACTCATTGCTTAAACCTTGGAACAACACTCACAACTAAGAATCCACCCCATCAGTTCGCGGAAAGGACTTGAACCATTTATCCCTCAAATACTAAGCGAAGTGAGGCCAATTCTAACGACTGGTAGAGCACGCTGCCTGAAATCACTGCAAGATGACATGTTTTGCAAAGATGAAAAATGGAGGGTTGATATGTATTTCATCGTCATCTACTAAATTTCTACCATAACAGAAATGACTATTGATTTACGTAATTAAAAAGACATGCAACATGGTAGATCTAAATTTGAATGTGATAAATCTTTGATGTGAAGTATATCCAAAATATTGACGAGAACAATAGTATCTTGCTTATAGTCGTTGTTTTATATTTTTGGAGAAAATTTACTGGGTGTTGGCTTTAACACCTCTTTTATTCATAGACACCTGACCCAAGACAGGGACAGTGTCGAAAAAAATCCTACTTATGCCCATTGCGACGCAGAGACATTGCAAAGAGAAACTAAATTGTACAAACAACATGGTAAAGTATCTGATGACAAGATTACCCAGCCCCCCGCCAACACTCCCAAGAGAATGACACCACGAAGCGTCACTTCGACGGTCCATCCTAGTAAGAAGGAAACCCAGAAATCTTCGAACAGAGCAGGAGATAAGAACCCTCCTCATATAAATATTGATAGTTCTCACAAAGTTCCACTGACAAAGAAGAGAAAAAACAATGCAGGGCACGCGGAGGAACTCGAAATTGACAGTGGAAAACTGCAAGTTGAAATTGAAGCTGAGCAGATGCAAAAAATTGGGTCGTTCGTGGTGGATATATATGACACCGAATTTTTTGACATAGATGAATCCTTCGTAATCCAGAGCGTTATTTTTGATAGCCAATCTAAAAGTATGGTCATTGAAAAGAGATATGTAACAAACAGGAAAGGAAAATCTCGAACAGAGATTGACTTTAGCCAAATGACCCTGTCCAAAATTTGCTCGTTTCACCAGGTAACCAGTGACGTTCTTCGTGATTCCATTAGAGGAATGGAGACGGATTATGCCAATCTGAAACACCGACTCAACGAATTTGAACAGAATTTCATTGCAACACCAAAGTTTGCCAGTCCTTTGGCAAAAATCGTGCCTTCTACCACTGCAGTGAAGATGAAAGTATCCTCCACCCTCCTTGCATGCTCCAGAGCCCTTGTAGAGAACAATATCAACAAAAAAATGTAGATAGTTACTGAAGCCTGGGAAACATCGCAAAATTTAGTTTCCTTTGGAAAGAAGGCCAATGATTTGCTTGAACATTTGGAGACGAATTTTAAAAATGAACATATTTTTTGTCATCAGGTGCTGGACCCTTTTTCCAACTATGCCCTGAACATAACGGAACTAAAAATAAGACAGGAGAAACTCCCCTCCCCAAAGCGCACCAAAAAAGTAAAAGCATGCTGGCAAAAAAAATTTGAGAACCTGCACCTCATTGTCAAATCATGTAAACAAGTGATATCAGAAAAGGAAAATTTATTCACAAGCCTTCTCCAGATGGACTTAGCTGTAACTACCAACGAGGTTCAAGATCCAAACTTAATTCTCAAATCCTTTTCAGTCACCAAAGAAGCGTTCTAGGAACAAGTTGATATTTTAAAGGGGTTGTCTTTCGAAAAGTTTTTCAGCATACTTGAACATCGTCTAGATGAGCACGAGCATTGGGTACTGGACTATGCCTCACACAATGAAGAAATTGAACAGAGTCTGCATAGTATTTTAATGGATCTAAGGAAATTAGAAAACGACCTTTATGACATAGAGATCCAGGATGAAATCAACACAGCCCCCATGAAAAGCTACATCGAAGAATGGTCCTAACTCAAAATGGAAAGACTCGTCTAGGAAGGGAAACAATCAATCAACAGGAGTCCACTGCCCATCGACGACAGCAACAAAAACACATCGACTTCATATTAAATCTATACTTCCATCTTGTTTTGTTTATCATTCTGGTTTAAGCCTATGCTATCATCTTCTTTTCTTTATCAATCCACTTATGTCCTCTTTAAATAGAAAACTGTAACAAAAGACTCATAAGTTCCAATTTCTTCTTTTCAAGTCTTCCTATCTACCATCGCACACTTCTTTTGACGTTACTAATTCTTGTACTTATTTCTTTTTATGGTCCGTGGGAGCCCCAATCCCAGTCTATATGACAAACACATTTAAATTTCCACAAACATGTAACATACATTATTAATTTTTGTTAAATTTCAAAGAAAACTAATTCAAAAATGTCCTTATTGTATACTAAACTTTGGGTTTCCAGGAACCTTCTTGTTTGTTCCAAAGAAAACTAATTCGGATATGCTACATTTCTTCTCTCCTATTGTATGCTAATTTTTGGGTCTTCACAACGTTGATGGTTTAAATGTTGATGTAATTTCCTAATATATGTAACAACCATTATTTATTTTATAATAAGTTTCTATAGTTCTTAATCCCTCTTCTCAATTTGTATATCACGGAACTGTCGATGGATTTTGTAGGACACGGAACGACATAGGCCCATTTTTCAAACTGCCAGCACGACAACCCATGATCCAAAGACTTGCTAATTATGGAATGAGCACTCCGTCCATGCTCTATAAAACATGTGCAAAGAAAACTAATTCGGCAATGCTATATCTTTTTTTTCCAAAAAGAAGCCTTAGTTTTAAAGAAAAGTAATTCAATGCAACAAATGTTATTACTATTCTATTATATAACACACATTATTAATTTCTGGTAAATTTCTATAGTCCGCAACTACGCCTCTCATTTTGCATATCGTGGAATAGTCGGTGCTATTTGTAGACCACAGAACATCAAACACCCAATTTTCAGCGTGCCATCCCAAGAACCCGCGATACAAAATCTGCCTACGTATGCAATGAGGGCTACAAATTTCGTATCTATGAAACTAAAAATCTACTTTATACAAATGCATATTTCGTATGTATAATTTATTTACTAAATATCTACTTTATACAAATACATTTTTCGTATGTATAATTTATTTACTAAATATCTACTTTATACAAATACATATTTCGTAAGTATAATTTATTTATTTCTGATGACTTTCTATGTCCTAGTTTTCAAAATAACCAATACGGTAATGCTAAATTTTTTGTGTCCAACAACCATTCAAACATTGATAATTTTTGATATTTTTTCAAGAAGAATTAATTCGAGAATACTAAGTTCTGCACGCAACCCACATGTATTTCAACTATCTATCCACCTGCCTGTACTAGGTCACATTTACTCCCATACCAACCTGGCAGGGACTACGCTGCCATGCAACACTTGTTTTCTTTAATGTCAAGAATGACAACCTCCTCCTTTTTGCAATACAAGAAGTGGAGGTAATCACATCACAGATTCAATAATGTCATTAAATGTTAACACCAACAAAGACTGACATCAAATGCCAAAACCATCTTGCCACCTAGGCATTGTATGTCAATTGTTGGCTCCTTGGATTAGGATCAAATTTTATTGAAAAACTACTACTTTTTGACAACATTCTTCATAATTTTGCCTCGAGTTAACTCTTTTTTTCATCAAAATGTTTTTCATCACTTTTCATGACAAACATTGGATAAAAACAAAAAGGGAAAAATTAAGGTAAATATAGTTATTAGTACATGTTGAAAGCCAGGACTTTAGTTATCCATTCATCGTTGAATGTCATTACTTAGTCTTTGACAATTAATAATTTTTTTACTTTCCAAAGTTGTACATAGGCAAAATGAAATGGTTATTTTTTATAATAATTAAATTTATTTTATCAAAAAGGATATTGGCCAAAAACTTTGACTTCTTATTTCTGAGATGCACTTTTTCTATATTAGATAAATTAATATAACCTAAGTTTTGTGGAGGTAAGACTCCGCTAGCATAATGCATATTCATTTTTTTAATGTTAATGCATATGCATTTTTTTTTAATGTTAATGCATATAACCTAAGTTTATGAAAACTCAAATGACGACGATGCCTGACAGTCACTTATGTTGCAATCCTCATCTTCTTTCTAGTATAGTTTTGATTTCTTCAGAAAGTTAAAGTCAACGGTTTAATTGATGGATTTTAGATTCTTTCCCCTTCTGAAGCTTTAACAGTAACAATTCCTATTCTTCGTGGGGTTAGAATCTGGATTTCCTCCGCAATTTAAGCTCAAAGGTTGGATTCTCGTACCTAGAACCTTCATTACAGTTTCGTCACAACCTACGAGTGTAAATTGTGAGCTTCTAGGTCTTACTTCCCCTCAAAATCCAGTTGCGCGCTTCATTATGTGCATATCAAAAAGATTATTATATTTCTTATGTCTAAGAGTTTCGTGCATTGTATACCTAGAAGTTTAAATTCAAGGTGCTTGTTCAATTTTTCATTTTATTTTCATTCTTGTGAGCTGCGACTTGTTTGAAAACCTTTAAAAATAAACAATTTAGGTTTACTCCACAATCCAACATAGGGACACATAAAAAAAAAATATGTGAAGCAGCGTATGCATTCGGGAGAGTCACTATTCAGTTGAGTGGTAGGAAAACTCTCTCTTTTAAAATTTGGTTAGGCTAGTCAAATGGAACATGAGACGAGAGACCGTCGGATGGGTGTCAAAAGGGAAAATTGCTTCTAGTGCCCCGACTGGAATGCCCATAAAACCCGAATAGAAACTCCTCTGGTATCTTCTTTGCATTCATAATAACCATCACGATTGAGGTTTTTTTTTATATTTAATAGTTGGCACTCTTTTTTCTAATGTAACGAACCTCCTCGTTACGACAACCAACCTCTTAAGAAGTGAAAATATTTTTATTTTTTTGTGTGTGTGCGCATGTGTACCAGGATAAGAAATACATTCGACTCTGCGTCGCCATACGATGAAGAACATGGTGCATGCAATAGCAACAACAACATAACGATCTAAGACGCACATCAAGCATCCATAAGCAAGGGTGACAAACAATCGATGAGAATAAAAAGACTAACTACCCACCCATCCTACCCTACAATGGTTAGGACCTCCATGACACATAAGCAACGCTCAAGCCCAGGTTCCCATCGATTTAAACCATTTAAGGTCTCAGGGCTGGCGACTATTCTGAGGAACAAGGAGGTGTCTACATCCCTCCCGACACAAGCAGACCAAGCCTTCTAAGCTAAGGACAATCATCAAATAGAGTAAGCAGACCATCCATCAATCAAGGCTAAAAGTTGAATCTACGAATCCTTTATCAAGGTTAACGTTTACTAAGGACAAATCTAATTTACCATCAGTCATTAATGCACCTCCCCTTTAATGTTACTTATAATCAGTTTATCATGTCTAATAACCAATATTAGATCCATAGTGACAAAAATGCATCCTCAATCATAGATCCAATGAGCTAGTCTGGAAGTTGCAATAGGCTCTAATTATATCTCCAATTAACCTCAATTCACGTCTAAACTAACAAGGCTAGCTTATTCCATAATTACAACTTTAAAATTTATAATTCAACATTTTCTATCAACATTAATCAATATCATTATGATGGTCATCTAATTCAGCGAGTCCTAAATAAATCGATACATACAACTAAATGAACCATTAACATCAACATCATTTTCATATCTAAACTAACCATTCTAAATTGATCAATAATACAACTTTAAATTTTACCATTCAACATTATCTATTTAATCAATATCAATATAATAGTCATCTAATTCAACAGTCTTAAATAATCGAAATACAACTAAGAACTAATTAACGTTAGCATCATTTTCGTAATTAGATTATCCATTCAATAATACAACTCTATATTTTACCATTCAACATTAACTATGTATGTTTACGGAGAGAACATTTATAGCTGGAAACTCTTAACTATAAAATAGTTGTAGGTTTCTGAGTGGAAGACCTAATTAGACGATAGTTTGCCTTGAGCAACCAGCTTTGCGTTGATAGTGACCAGGCATATTTAACTTTGTTGACTGTGTTTAGTTCTTTTATGAGCTATGTATTCTATATCTATACTAAGGGATTCACCAATTTAAAAATAAACAATAGATATTTTCCAAGATTAAAAAATTATTTTCAATTAAATAAATAATGTTTTCAAAATTCATCATTGTANCTCAACCCTTTCTATATTCAAAGACTTATTAATAGAAGTTCTCTTCTATATAGTAAGTAGTTGAAGAAGTTTATCATCCAACCTTCGTCTGTCTATTTTTAAAAGCAGTTGTGTTAACTAGCTCCAAGTTGCGTTAAGTTGAGGCGTAAATGCATGGTTAGCCATAACCTCCAAATCAAACAACAATTCCACATTATACATTAATCATTAAATTCAATCAATGGTATCCACTACTATTTAATTAGGCAATCTGCATTCTAATTAAATCGTTAAATCAATCTAATTAATCTATGAATTCAAATTACTTCAACAAGACTTCGTTAATTAATATTTAACCCGGATGACAATTCCAATTTAACTTAAAATAAGAACTGGCCAAGAAAAAGGTAAGGTTTCCTAATCAGTTTGAATACGGTACTGATAAGGCTATTAAGGTAGAAGTTGTTCATAAAAAGAGTTGATTAATAATTGTTGTGTAAAACCTGGTATCCCTTTCACCGGTCAGCTAAGAGTTGCTTAATAAAGGAGCAACCGTTAGTTGAAAAAAAGGGTACATGCACCAACCTTAATGGTAAGTTACCAAGAAATTACTACACCATTAAATGAAATCTCAGGTCGCAATTAATGAAGGAGCAATAAGCTGGTATTAAGAAATCAAATGCATTTCACAAAAACAAAATGCAGCTTAACTAATGGCCCAATGCTAGGTAACACTAAGCAAGACGCAGACATCAGTTAATGGACATTGTGCCCAACACTCCAGAGGAAACCACTGGGCCGCATTTATGAAAGGAGGGATCACTGGGAAAGTACCAGACGGGATTTACATTGCCAAATGAATTTGCAGTGACCAAAACAAAATGAATTGCTAGAACACACTTGCCAGAACGAATTGGTTGTAACCATTACAAAACAAATTGCGAGAACACATTGCCAGAATGAATTTGCAATAACCATTACAAAACGAATTTGCCAGAATGAATTTCAGAACCAATCTTTCAAAATGGAAATGCCAGAGATGAATTATTCAGAACCAATCCTTCAAAATGAAATTGCCAGAGATGAATTTTTTAGAACCAATCCTTCAAAACGAATTTTCTAGAGATGAATTATTTGGAACCAATCCTTCAAAATGAAATTGCTAGAGATAAATTTTTCAGAACCAATATTTCAAAACGAAACTGCCAGAACAAGGATGAAATGCCAGAACAATTTCGCCATTACACCCATCAAGGAATGAATTCAAATTTTTCCTTATCTATTTAAATAACAGAGGTAAATAACTTTATTAAT
This sequence comes from Picea engelmannii, assembly GCA_009831015.1. Taxonomy (NCBI): domain Eukaryota; kingdom Viridiplantae; phylum Streptophyta; class Pinopsida; order Pinales; family Pinaceae; genus Picea; species Picea engelmannii. The sequence goes on along the minus strand of ML786209.1, from coordinate 1,270,523 downwards.
AGAGGTAAGTAACAACAGTAAAAATTTTCATCATCTCACAAATAATGGAGGTAAGTAACTTTATTAACAGAAGTAAGTAACAACAACATTTTTTTTTATTATCATGAGGTTCTTCAATAGCTTATTAGTTGTAATTCATACCCAAGAAACCTATAGAATATAAAAATGTACATGATTTGCAACAATAACACTGTATCGCATGAGAAATTTTAAATAAAAACTGCAGTTACAACAGATACAATTGTAATCACCGAGTAAATAAATAAAAATAACCCAACAATCCATTTACCCCAATATACCAATCCCAGCATAAGTCGTAATGCATTCTAATCTACTAAAATACAAATCATACCGTTGCCTTATCGCCCGCCTTGAATGACGTTCGCGCGCTCCCTACCGCTCCCACTCGTCGACCGTCGAGACTACACCGGTACCTCCCAGCCAATGCTAGGGGTATTCTGCTTCCCCCTTAGCCCCCCGAGCCGCAAAGGGGCCACACACTATCCAGATGGTACGTCTAGCTCCCAACTCACCTCGCAAGGCCGCGCTATCACTCCTCTCCGAGCTGGAAAATCCCAACTCCACACAAGTAAATCAGTCAAGTCACTAAACCGGCAGCGTAACGTTACGCTAACAACCGATCTCTTTCTTCCTCCTCCTTCCTCTCTTTTATAGAGTTTTAGAACTTCCAATCTTTCCCCAAATCTTATTTAATTTAAGTTTTAAATAAAAATCTTCTAAAAATTCTCCATCGTACAAGTGTCATTCATCCCCCACATTCCTCCAATAATTATTTTCTTTAATTTAATAAATTGTCTAAATCCCTCACCCACCTAGATATACTCCTAAATTTACTCCTAGGTGTCCCTAGATTCCCTTACAGGTTTTAAAGACTTTCCCTAAAAAGAAGTTGCCAATTTAGTTCAATTTAGAAGGCTCTTAATTGCAGATTCTTTACTAAGTTGACCTCTTGCTTTTTACCATAAGTTCCCCTCTTTCCCTTTTTATTAGAGCTAAAAACGACAGTTGCAATTTAACCCCTTTTTCATTTTATTATTAATTCAACATCTTTTAAAACTATCAAAAGTTAAAAATAATTAATTTCTTCTTTATATTTTTTTTTATCCACCGATTTTATTTAATTTCTTACTTTCTTCATTTTACCCCAAAATTTATGAAGACCAAATTATTACGTAAGGGGTTTTTATTTTAAATTTTATTATTATAATTTTATATAGATATTTTTTCAAGGGTAGACAAAATCTTACCCCTAGCGAAGTTTTTAGACTTAGGACTTAGATTTTGAGCTGGGCGACATTTAATTAGGGGAGTTGTTTTAAAATTTCTTAAAGTGTTGATTGTCTTAGGGACATCTAGGTTCGTTCCTTTATCATCCTCAACGCGACGTACCCTTCAGGATGCACTACGTACTCCAAGGGTGCCACTCACCTCTTTTGTTTCTTTTACGCAACGTGTCCTTCAGGACGCACCACATGCTCCAAGGGTGCCACTCGCCCTTTAGTTTCTTTTGCGAGACATTCCCTTCAGGATGCACCACGTGATCCAAGGGTGCCACTCGCTTCTTGACTGATTGGTAGACATCAATAACCCCTGGAGTCAATACTCTACCAGGTGAACTTATGGGAGACTAAGGGTTTCTAAGGAATAAGGCCCCCACCTTATTGCGTGCCCCTTAGAATCATCGTGAGAAACTGTCGCAGTCTGCCCTCACGACATCGTGGGTCCTCTCGAACTAGGTAATTGTTAACCTACAGTTCGAGCCACAACGGGAGTGCTAATAGGTTGTGGCAGGGCTTCTGTCCACACTTCTCCCTCAACCTCTCTGGTAGTCGTGTGTGACCCCTTTACTCCATATGTGAGTTTGGTCGGCAAGCTATCGTTATCCTACATCATCAACAATCATGTCAGACATGTCCACATCATATCATCTAATCAAATGTACTAAAATCACAGTAAAACAATCAAACCCCAATAGAACACTCCTTGACTCAATCCAGAGTCCAAGGGTTTTATCGATGCCTCTGCATCCTCAAGGTCCAAAACCCTGCACACTTAGTAAAACTGAGTCAAAAGCACCTGTCTATGTCAATGCAGTAAAACATCATGTCATTTATCATAACGCATAATAATCAAGGAAAAATGTTTTAATATCATAAAAGTTCGGATCACTTGTGAGAAAGTGTCCTCAAAGAATAAGTTTTCTCAGTGCGCTAGAGCGGGATGTTACATACACCCCCTCTTGGTCTAAACTTCATCCCGAAGTTTCATAGTATAAATGTCGAAATAAGTGTATCACGGTATCATAAGTCTATCTATCAAACAAAAATGGAAACTGTTGGCACATATCATATGTGTCCTCCCAGGTCGCCGAGTGCAGACTATAATTGTCCCACTGGACCTTGACCTAATCTACCATTCAACATCGCAACTGTCGAACACGATGATCTAAGATGCGGATTGGATCAGTCGTGAGCACTCCCTCATCCAATACCTACAAGGAACTCATGTCAATCACATGTGTAGGACCACTAATATAATGTCTCAAAATAGATACATGAAAAACATCATGCATATGCCTCAAGGAATCAAGCAAGGCTAGTCGATAGGCCACGAGCCCCTTTCTCTCCACAATCTTGAAAGGTCCCACGAATCTAGGAGAGATTTTAGCTCCCTTCCCAAACTTGATCGAGTTTTTTTGCGGTTTAACCCGTAAGAAGACTCGATCGCCGACCTCGTAGCTACGATCAAATCGGTGCGCATCGGCATAACTCTTATGTCGATCTTGCGCTTCTTTAATCCTTTGTCTTATGGTTTTCATTTTCTCTTCCATTTCTTGGATCGCTTCCGGTCCCACCAGGACCCTATCCTCAAGCCGATCCCAACTCAAGGGAGTCTGACACTGTCACCCATAAACAAACTCGAAAGGCACCATATTAATGGTGCTCTGGTAACTGTTGTTGTAAGCGAACTCTACTAGTGGCAAGAATTCTTCCCAACGCTTTTGTTGGTCCATCACGTACATGCGCAACATGTCCTCCAAGGTTTGGTTCATTCGTTCAGTCTTCCCGTCAGTCTCTGGGTGATATGCAGTACTAAAGTTAAGTTGGGTTCCTAAGGCCTCTTGGAAACTCATCCAAAATCATCCAGTAAACACCGATCCTCGATTGGATATTATCCTCTTAGGCACGCCATGCAGCCTCACAATCTCACTGATGAAAACTCTAGCAATGTCAGGTGCCTGATACGTCGTATGAATAGGATTAAAGTGAGCACTCTTCATCAGAGTGTCTACTACTACAAAAATCGAGTCATGTCTCCTTGCCGTCAGTGGCAATCCAACAATGAAATCCATCGAAATAACCTCCCATTTCAATTCCGGAATAGTGTGCGGTTGTAGTAATCCCGCTGGGTGTTTATGTTCAGCCTTTACCTGCTAACATTCGAGGCATCTGGCCACATAGATGACTATGTATGCCTTAATTCCCTTCCAAAATAATAAGGGCTTAAGGTCTACCCTCATCTTCATGACTCCCAGGTGAGCCATGTAAACTACTCTATGAGCCTCGCTCAGGATGAACATCCTCAACTCGTCATTTGGTGGTATGTAAATCCAACTTTTAAACCTCAATAACCCATCACTATCAAATGAAAATCCCTCATATCATGGTACCATCATTGTGTTTTGTCCGATAAAACCCTCGACCTCTTTGTACCAGTCATCGTCACGCTGTAAGGTGAGAATATTCTCACGTAGATTCGTCTGAAGAGGCAACACCAAAAATATGCGTGGCCTCCGACTCAAAGCATCCACCACTCGGTTCATTGTTCCCTTTATGTAAGTAATCTCAAAGTCGTACTCGCTAAGAAATTCCTACCAACGTCGTTGTCGCACGTTCAGGTCGCTTTGCGTAAAAATGTCTTGTAGTCCACAATTGTCAGTCTTTAATTCAAATTTTCGTCCAACTAGGTAGTGTCTCCAAACCTTCAAGGTATATACAATGGCTAATAAATCCCAATCGTGCATTGCGTAGTTCTCCTCATGCCTTCTCAGTTTCCTCGAAATGTAAGCAATCACTCGTTTGTCTTGCATCAAGACTCCACCTAAGCCTTCCTTGGATGCATCTGTGCATACCAAGAAGTCCACGTCCATGTCAAGGACCTTTAGTATTGGCGATGTCGTCAACAACTCTTTAAGCCTCTGAAATGCTTCTGCGCATTTCTTGGTCCAAACAAACTTCTTGTTTTTATTCTGTAATTCCATGATCGGATTTGCTATCTTCGAAAATCCCTCGACAAACCGTCGATAGTATCCTGCTAAACCCATAAAGCTACTCACTTCTGTGACATTCGTCGGCGCAGGCCATTCCATAATAGCCTCGACCTTGGTTGGATCCACAACGATACCTTCGTCGGAGATGACATGCCCTAAGTAGTGAATCTTGGATTGATAAAAAGAGCATTTGGACAATTTCCCATACAATTTGTGCTCTCGCGGAAACTGTAGTACCAAGCCCAAGTGCTCGTCATGCTCCTCCATCGTACGAGAGTAAATCAAAATATCGTCAATGAATACTTGGACGAACTTGTCCAAGTACTCGCGGAACACCCCATTCATCAAACTCGTAAATACCCCTGGGGAATTTGTCAGTCCAGACGGTAAGACAGTAAACTCGTAATGTCCAAAACTCATTATAAAGGCAGTCTTAGGAATGTCATCCTCCTTGATCCGCAACTAGTGATACCCTGATCGCAAATCAATCTTGGAGAACACCGTCGCACCCTTCATTTGATCAAATAGATCATCAAATCTCGGCAATGGATATTGATTCTTGATCGTAGCCTTGTTCAATTAATGGCAGTCAATGCAAAGCCTCCATGATCCATCCTTCTTTCATATGAAAATAACCGGTGCACCCCACGGTGACACACTAGGACGTATCAGTCCCAGGTCCAACAACTCCTTCAGTTGCATTTTCAAATCTTGTAACTTCGGGGTCGACATCCGATAAGGCATTCTTGCTATCGGTTCAGTCCCCGATTTTAGGTCTATGGTAAACTCCAACTCTCTCTCCGATGGCATCCTAGGTAACTCCTCCAGAAATACGTCAGCAAATTCTCTCACCACCGGAAGGTGTTCTAGACCTTCCGCTACTCCCTTCTCGTTTAACGCAAGGATCGCATAAAGCTTGCACCCCTTGCGCATACTGTTCTGTAGCTTTAAGGGAGATACAAAGCTCAGGGAAACTCCCTCCCTAGTTTTGTCCTACAATCACACGTCTTTGTCCCTCGTCATATACCAAGCTCAACCATTTCATCTTACAATTGAGTATCGCCTCATGCGATTCCAACCAATCCATACCAATCATGACATCATAAGATCCTAGGATTGTGACGTATAGTTTGTCCTTTGTGACAAACTCTCCCAGGTTAAGGACACAACCCCTAACCTTTCCTCCAACCTTCTGTTTGGCTCCCAAAGCCATCTCTACGAAGCTAAACTTGTCCTGTTCGACTACCTTTACCTTAATCCTTTTTAGCGTTGCACCAGAAATGAAACTCTCGGTAGCACCGTGATCTATCAAAATACTAAGGGTATGGTCAACGACGGTACCTGTCATCTCGAGCACAGTTGACTGATGCTCTGCCTGGTGGTTATTCACCACTGCATGAATCCAATGGGCCTTGCCCATATATCCTGCGGTAGTGGGTCCTGTTGATTCGGACGCTCGGGTCCTCTCCACGAGACAGTCGCAATGGTAGTGTGGCTCCCCATACGTCCAACACCCCTTCTTCGGCCCAGTAGTCCTGGTACCTGAAGTAGAAGATGACGACCCACCAGCCTGGAACCCTGGTCTGTTCTGCTGAACAGGCCTAAACTACTGCTGTTGTGGGCGATGTTGTTGTTGATGTAGTGGTCCCCGATAAGGTGTCCACTACTGAGGCAGCGGTCGTCGGGGTGTAGTGAAAGTGGATCCCCTCTGGAAGCCACGATATCCCGGTGTAAGTTTCACTGGTGTCTGGTGCTGTTGTGTTCCAGATAAACCCTGCCCTACTGGTCTCGTTGGAGTCCTAGTCTGACCCCCATTGATAAGCTCCTCCTCTACTATGAGGTCCTTCTGGACGGCATCGTGCAAGGTTTGAGGCATCAAAATCCTAACCTTTGTATGAAATCTATCGTTAAGGCCGAATACAAACCTATTAACCTTAAGTTTCTCGGTGTTAAGGTGCGGAGCATACCGGAGCAGCTCCATAAAATGGGCCTCGTACTCGGGCATCGTATGACCTCCCTGTCGTAAGGCGTTGAACTCATTGAGTTGACGCTCGATGAATTCCTCTGAAAGGTACCTCTCTCGGAACCGTTCCTCGAACAGTTCCCATGACACATCTTCGACAACCATGTTTAGTTGCGGTAGGAGTGTCTTCCACCATAGAAGAGCGCTCCCCTTCAGTTGAAAGACCACCATGTGGACCTTCATGTTGGAGGTATAATCGCGAAGTGTGAAGCACATCGCCATGTTCTCCAACCATGCCTTAGCGGCTGCGTCGTCTGGGGCACCAAAGAACTCGAGAAATTTTGACTTTCTCGAGTTCACGGTGAATGCTACCAGTAACGGCCAGTGTACACTGCAGAACCTCAGCGGGTGTCGGTGCCCTGGCCTAATCTCTGTCCAAACAGATGATTAGTGCCTCGGACATGCACTGAAAGGATCTCAACATTTTGATTACATCGCCAACTACTATCTGCTCCTGCCTGAGAACCTGCTCGTCTCCCTGCGGGTTAAACCCCTCCGGTGTGGATGCTACTGGAGGCATCGCGCCTCCTCCCCTAGCACCCCGTCATCTGCCTCCACGGTGTCCTATAACCATGATTACCTGCACGCACACAATCAACTTGATTAGCAACAGTATAATCCAATCATGTCAACGAAAGCAGTAGTGATCCCAAGTCGTGGGTTGAACCCACTCTCATACCATATGTAACGAACCTCCTCGTTACGACGACCAACCTCTTAACAAGTGCAAATATTTTTTTTTTTGTGTGTGCGCGTCTGTACCAGGATAAGAAATACATTCAACTCTGTGTCACCATACGATGACAAACATGGTGCATGCAACAACAAAAACAACAACATAACGATCTAAGACACACATCAAGCATCCAGAAGCAAGGGCGATAAACAATCGACAAGAATAAAAAGACTAACTACCCGCCCATCCTACCCTACAATGGTTAGGACCTCCACGACACATAAGCAATGCTCAAGCCCATGTTCCCATAGATTTTAACTATTTAAGGTCTTAGGGCTGGCGACTGTTCTGAGGAACAAGGATGTGTCTACATCCTGCCCAACACAAGCAGACCAAGCCTTCTAAGCTAAGGACAATCATCAAATAGAATCTGCAGCCCATCCATCAATCAAGGATAAAATTTGAATCTACGAACCCTTTATCAAGGTTAACGTTTACTAAGGACACATCTAATTTACCATCAGTCATTAATGCACCTCCCATTTAATGTTACTTGTAATCAGTTTATCATGTCTAATAACCAATATTAGATCCATAGTGACAAAAATGCATCCTCAATCATAGATCCAATGAGATAGTCTGGAAGTTGCAATAGGCTCTAATTATATCTCCAATTAACCTCAATTCACATCTAAACTAACAAGTCTAGCTTATTCCATAATTACAACTTTAAAATTCATAATTCAACATTGTCTATCAACATTAATCAATATCATTATGATGGTCATCTAATTCAGCGAGTCTTAAATAAATCAATACATACAACTAAATGAACCATTAACATCAACATCATTTTCATATATAAACTAACCATTCTAAATTGATCAATAATACAACTTTAAATTTTACCATTCAACATTATCTATTTAATCAATATCAATATAATAGTCATCTAATTCAACAATCTTAAATAATCGAAATACAACTAAGAACAAATTAACGTTAACATCATTTTCGTAATTAGATTATCCATTCAATAATACAACTCTATATTTTACCATTCAGCATTAACTATGTATGTTTACAGAGAGAACATTTATAGCTGGAAACTCTTTACTATAAAATAGTTGTAGGTTTCTGAGTGGAAGACCTAATTAGACGATAGTTTGCCTTGACCAGCCAGCTTTGCGCTGATAGTGACCAAGCATATTTAACTTTGTTGACTGTGTTTAGTTCTTTTATGAGCTATGTATTCTATATCTGTACTAATGGCTTCATCAATTTAAAAATAAACAATAGATATTTTCCAAGATTAAAAAATTATTTTCAATTAAATAAATAATGTTTTCAAAATTCATCATTGTAAAATAAAAATTTATGGTTTTTTTTTTTGGGAAGAAGTAGTCCTCAACTCTTTCTATATTCAAAGACTTCTTAATGGAAGTTCTCTTCTATATAGTAAGTAGTTGAAGAAGTTTAGCATCCAACCTCTGTCTGTCTATTTTTAAAAGCAGTTGTGTTAACCAGCTCCAGGTTTCCTTAAGCTGAGGCATAAATGCATGGTTAGCCATAACTTCCAAATCAAACGGCAATTCCACATTATACATTAATCATTAAATTCAATCAATGGTATCCACTACTATTTAATTAGGCAATCTGCATTCTAATTAAATCGTTAAATCAATCTAATTAATCAATGAATTCACATTACTTCGGCAAGACTTCATTAATTAATATTTAACCCAGATGAAAATTCCAATTTAACTTAAAATAAGAACTGGCCAAGAAAAAGGTAAGGTTTCCTAATCATTTTGAATACAGTACTAACAAGGCTATTAAGGTAGAAGTTGTTCATAAAAAGAGTTGATTAATAACTGTTGTGTAAAACCTGGTATCCCTTTCCACTGGTCAGCTAAGAGTTTCTTAATAAATGAGCAATCGTCAGTTGAAAAAAATGGTACACGCACCAACCTTAATGGTAAGTTACCGATAAATTACTACACCATTAAATGAAATATCAGGTCGCAATTAATGAAGGAGCGATAAGCTGGTATTAAGCAATCAAATGCATTTCACAAAAAAAAAACGCAGCTTAACTAAAGGCCCAACGCCAGGTAACACTAAGCAAAACACATACATCAGTTAATGGAAATCACTGCGCCCAACACTCCAGAGGAAACCATCGGGCCACATTTATGAAAGGAGGGATTGTTGGGCAAGAACCAGACGGGATTTACATTGCCGAATGAATTTACAGTGACCAAAACAAAACGAATTGCCAGAACACACTTGCCAGAACGAATTGGCAGTAACCACTACAAAACAAATTGCCAGAACACATTGCCAGAATGAATTTGCAATAACCATTACAAAACAAATTTGCCAGAACGAATTTCAGAACCAATCTTTCAAAACGGAAATGCCAGAGATGAATTATTCAAAACCAATCCTTCAAAATGAAATTGCCAAAGATGAATTTTTCAGAACAAATCCTTCAAAACGATTTTTCCAAAGATGAATTATTCAGAACCAATCCTTCAAAATGAAATTGCCAGAGATAAATTTTTCAGAACCAATATTTCAAAACGAAACTGCCAGAACAAGGATGAAATGCCAGAACAATTTCTCCATTACACCCATCAAGGAACAAATTCAAATTTTTCCTTATCTATTTAAATAGCAGAGGTAAATAACTTTATTAATAGAGGTAAGTAACAACAGTAAAATTTTTCATCATCTTGCAAATAACGGAGTTAAGTAACTTTATTAACAGAGATAAGTAATAGTGGTAATTTTTTTTTATTATCATGAGGTTCTTCAATAGCTTATTAGTTGTAATTCATACCCAATAAACCTATAGAATATAAAACTGTACATGATTTGCAACAATAATACTGTATCACATGAGAAATTTTAAATAAAAACCGCAGTTACAGCAGTTACAATTGTAATCATCGAGTAAATAAATAAAAATAGCCCAACAATCCATTTACCCCGATATACCGATCCCAGCATAAGTCATAATGCATTCTAATCTACTAAAATACAAATCATACCGTTGCCTTATCGCCCGCCTTGAATGACGTCCGCGCGCTCCGTGCCGCTCTCGCTTGCCGACCGTCGATACTACACCGGTACCTCTCAACTAACGCTAGGATTACTCTGCTTCCCCCTTAGTCCCCTGAGCCGCAAAGGGGCCACACACTATCCAGATGGTACATCTAGCTCCCATCTCGCCTCGCAAGGTTGAGTTACCACTCCTCTCCGAGCTGGGAAATCCCAACTCCACATAAGTAAATCAGTCAAGTCACTAATCCGGCAACGTAACGTTACGCTAACAACCGATCCCTTTCTTCCTCCTCCTTCCTCTCTTTTATAGAGTTTTAGAACTTCCAATCTTTCCCCAAATCTTATTTAATTTAAGTTTTAAATAAAAATCTTTTAAAAATTCTCCATCGTACAAGTGTCATTCATCCCCCACATTCCTCCAATAATTATTTTCTTTAATTTAATAAATTGTCTAAATCCCTCACCCACCTAGAGTTGCTCCTAAATTTACTCCTAGGTGTCCCTAGATTCCCTTACAGATTTTAAAGACTTTCCCTAAAAAGAAGTTGCTAATTTAGTTCAATTTAGAAGGTTCTTAATTAGAAATTCTTTACTAAGTTGACCTCTTGCTTTTTACCATAAGTTCCCCTCTTTCCCTTTTTATTAGAACTAAAAACGACAGTTGCAATTTAACCCCTTTTTCCTTTTATTATTAATTCAACATCTTTTAAAACTATCAAAAGTTAAAAATAATTAATTTCTTCTTTATATTTTTTTTTATCCACCGATTTTATTTAATTTCTTATTTTCTTCATTTTACCCCAAAATTTATGAAGACCAAATTATTACGTAAGGGGTTTTTATTTTAAAATTTATCATTATAATTTTATATAAATATTTTTTCAAGGGTAGACAAAATCTTACTCCTAGCAAAGTTTTTAGACTTAGGACTTAGATTCTAAACTGGGCGACATTTAATTAGGGGAGTTGTTTTAAAAATTCTTAAAGTGTTGATTGTCTTAAGGCCATCTAGGTTCGTTCCTTTATCATCCTCAACGTGACGTGGCCTTCAGTATGCACTGTGTGATCCAAGGGTGCCACTCGCCTCTTTTGTTTCTTTTGTGCGACATGCCCTTCAGGACGCACCACGTGCTCCAAGGGTGCCACTTGCCCTTTTGTTTCTTTTGTGTGACGTGCCCTTCAGGATGCACCACGTGCTTCAAGGGTGCCACTCACTTCTTGATTGATTGGTAGACATCAATAACCCCTGGAGTCAATACTCTGCCAAGTGAACTTGTGGGAGACTAAGGGTTTCTAAGGAATAAGGCCCCTACCTTATTGTGCACCCCTTAGAATCATCACGAGCGACTATCGCAGTCTACCCTCGCGGCATTGTGGGTCCTCTCGAACTAGGTAATCGTTAACCTACAGTTCGAGCCATGACGGGAGTGCTAGTAGGTTTTGGCAGGGCTGTTGTCCACACCTCTCCCTCAACCTCTCTAGTAGTTGTGTGTGACCCCTTTACTCCATATGTGAGTCTGGTTGGCAAGCTATCGTCAGCTTGCATCATCAACACTCATGTTAGACATGTCCACATCATATCATCTAATCAAATGTACTAAAATCACAGTAAAACAATCAAACCCCAATAGCACACTCCCTAACTCAATCTGGAATCCAAGGGTTCCATCGATGCCTCTGCATCCTCAAGGTCCAAAACCCTGCACACTCAGTAAAACCGAGTAAATAGCACCTTTCTATGTCAATGCAGTAAAACATCATGTCATCTATCATAATGCATCATAATCAAGGACAAATGTTTTAATATCATAAAAGTTTGAATCGCTTGCGAGCAAGTGTCCTCAAAGAATAAGCTTTCTTAGTGCTCCAGAGCGGGATGTTACATATAATTTATATTTATGAGTTGTGACCATTTATTCTCGCTTAACCATTGGTTACTATGACGATGTTTCTATGCATTTCGGTGGCATCCCTCTTCGTTTCCTTGGGAACGAAGGAAATGACCGAGAGACTTAATATTCTCAGATACTTTGCAACCGATACAGACTGAAAGATGTATTCTTCTAAGTGTCCTAATGTCTTGGGAATCATCATGGAAAGTAAAATTTTAAGTGCCAAAGAGAACAACAATGAAGTGGTTAGATTAGGTATTTGCGGGGAAGTTAAGAGCTCTGTTGAATTTATCTCAAACAAGCTTCCGAGAGGTAGTCTGGCAGTTGAATAGAGTCACATCAAAACCAATACATGGGCTCAAAGACAAGATTGGAAGAATACAGATTTATAGGTAAACTATGTATCATATGACATGGTAATTCTTCAACATGGGAACAATTATGGGAATGATTGAGGCAGTAGCACAATCATGGCTGGGAGCACAACAAGTGATTCGACTGTAGATATTTCAAAAGATACCGGAATTATTTGCCTTGGAAAACCAACGTTTGTGATGCTTAAGATTTTCTTCCTCTCAAGGTTTGTAATATGCCCCTATGTTAGTAGGTAATGGGCGTACATGCATAGTTAGAGCTTCGAAGCATTGGGTTTGGGATAACTAGCTTCATGTCTTTCTGCTTCGCACTCATTCTTGTCTGCACCACTTCAGGTAAAGAAACTTGAAATTAGTTCAATTTTGTGAGAATTTTTTGAACATGTGCTCATTCTTGCTTCCATATTTCATGTCGAGCTGAGTACAAATCCATAATTGAGCCAAATCCAGAGCCAATTCACAACATTTACAGAGAATATTTAGGAATTGACAAAAGCAGCAAAGGAAAAAAGAAAAAAGTATGTGTACAACCTGCAAGGAATATCTACTTACCTAGAAAGTCAATGTAATTCTTTGTTGGCAGGCGAAAATCTCGGCGAAGTGCACCCACCCATTTACTGCCTGATGCTATTGAGAAAACAATGCTACTAGAGTCCCCCCTTTCTCAGCGGATTAGGCATTTTCCTGCTTTCAAGGTATAAAGGGTAGAGGTTACTTTCAATCTACAAGAAATATCTACTTACCTGGAAAGTCGATGTAACTCTTTATTGGCAGGAGAAAATCCTGGCGAAGCACACCCACCCATTTATTGCTTGTTGCTATTGCGAAAACAATGCTACTAGCATCCTTCTCGACCACCACCTAGACAATAGCTTCCCTAGATATTTTGGTTGGAAATTGAGCATATAGAAATGCAAATCCATACATTGGGCTAGATCCGACCCCCGAGCTTTGAGAGAGAAAGAGAAATAGAAAACTAGTGTTTGAGATGCAGGAACAGTGGAACGAACCAGTCAAGTGAACCAAGTTGCTAGAACAACCCATAACCGTTCATAAGCTGGTTTGGATGTGATGAATTATGATTCATTCTAGGAGGACCAGAGGGGCTCGACCAAAGGGAGAGAGAAAATTTGAAATCATGTTCTGGTGTGTAGGCAGGCCACTTCCAAAGATCCTCAATCGATCGATAAAAAGTACACTTCGAGCCAAGGCCAATAAAAAAAGAAGAACCTCGAGAAAGCCAACAACCAACACCTGCCCCTCCATAGTTCATTTTAACTCTTCGTAATGATGGGCTACATGAAGTGATCTCCTAGTCTTCGTAGTAACAATTGGAATACATGCAGTGGTCTCCTGGTCTCCGCAATAACAATTGGCATACACGCATGAATATGTAGAGTAGGGTTGAAAAGTATCCTCACAAGTGGAATCTTATAAACCAATATAATCTTATCTTGATGGCTTTCACTTTTGTTTAATAACTTGGAAAGCTCCAATTTTGTCCCTTTCAACATTATGTTAACTTGGCGAATATAATATACTAAGAACCTATGTGGTTACAACTAAATTTGTACTTTTTAGTGAAATTGTTTTGAATAGTAATCAACATCTCGGTGTTCTTCCTATAATTTAGGTATAAAAGTTAGGGTTTACTTATTTTTAGAGTGTCTACAATTTTTTTGTATGTTATATATATTTCATGCACAAATCGACAGGGACATAGCCACTTGTGGCACTTGTTTTGATTAATGTCTTCTTAAATTTGATGAATTTTAAACACCAAAAAGATTAGATATTATTTATTGAATGTTTTACTTCAAGATAATTTGGACCTCTTAATAGTTATTGGATCATATAATATAATAGAATTGTTAATAGTTGTGACTTTATTAACTATTTCTATTCATGGAAGAAGGAAAGTGGTGACTAGTTCTTTCTAATAGTCTTTGGCCAAAGCAAAATTAGATGGAATAGTTCAAGAGTATTGACTTGTTATGATTATCATAGAGTTTTCAATCAATGTGACTTTACAAACTAATTTTTGTTTGAGATCAATAAGAACCTAGAAAAGTGCTTCCACCTCATGATGATACTCATTCCAAAGCATATTCCTAAGTCTTTTCCTCGTCGAGGATTGTAGAGGACCTTACCCCAATTAAAAAAAAACAACATTAAAACTATGCTTAATGGCAATGCTATTTTTAAACATATTATTTTGTAGTGTTTTCATTCTCTAAAATCACAATCCTCCACAATTTTTTCTTTAATTTAAGAAATGAATTCATATTCTAATCTAGTTCGGTATATAATGGATGAACACCATGGTCATAAATTTTATAATATATATATATATATATATATGGTATTGCAATGGTATGCATATCATGGTATTGCAATGGTATTGGTATGCATACCATTGGTATCCAATGGTATTGCCTTTTCATAGAATTACATAACATTGCATGGTATTGCAATGGTATGCATAGGCAATAGTATTTTCATTGCATACCATTGCAATGGTATGCATAGTAAATGGTGTTGCCTTTGCACACCATTGCCATGGTATGCAACTAACTCTAACAAATAACTGTAGCAAATAGTTTGCGGCCATTGGTGAATTAATTGAAATACAAATGTGGCATCCATCAGAAGCATGCCAAATTTGGTATCCATCAGTGGGTCGATTCACATCCGTAAAGAGGACTTGGCCAAAATGAAGCACCTGCAACCATATGACACTCTACTAAACACTGCAACTTGACAATGAGGTATTCTATGTACATATTAATCCTGGTTAATTAGTTAAATGTGGCAATCAGTGGTTAGGGTAGTAAATTATTAAGCAAATTAAATAAATATGAAAAAGTAAACAATGAAACCTAAGAATTAAAAAATACAAGGAAGTTATAAACATGAAATCTCATTCATTGATTTAGGAGGACAACTAAGAATATGCCATCATCTTCAATTGCTAGCCATAAGATTAAGATTTATAATTAAAATCTTATTAATTATGCCCATTTCCAATAAGTATACCCCTCTCCACGTAACTACAAAAATTTTTATATTTAAAAATTAATTTTTATATTTGATAAATAATTGTTAAATGAAGAAAATTTTTAAATAAAAAAATTTCCCAATAAAATGAAAAATTAGAAATATTGAATTTCAAAATATCAAAACTATGTTTTTTTCAAAATTCAATTTAATAATATATTATAAAAACTTTACAAATAAAAAAAATAACCTACAGTCAATAACTCTTGACTTGTGACCAGTTGCTATATATCCTGCCAGTCGATGGCAGGTATAAAAATTAAGAAACCAATATCGACCAAGTGGGTTTAGAAAACTCCCCTTGTCGGTGCTAAGGTTATTAGCACCCTACTATCTAGCCAGGCACTTCGCAAGATCACCTCGGTCGTTGTTGGTTTGTTCTAACTATTTATTATTCCACGGGGGGCAGGTAAAGAGATATTTTGGTTGAGCAAATCAGGTTGCAATCCTGTGGAAATGCACTAACAATATTAGATCTTCCTGGAAGGGTGGATGTATATTGCACTCTGTCTACATACAAAACTATTGCGTTCTGAATGTATATTGCTTTCTATTTAATGATGATGATAAAGCATTTTTTTACTTGGATGTTTTTTTTTATATGTTGGCGTTCTTTTGTCACATAAAAAGGGATTTAAGACATCAATTTGATTTGATGTAATATTAAAAATAGATTATTATTATTATTATTATATATAAAATTGCTTTTCTCTCTCTACTTTGTTAGTTTCTCCTCCTCACTCATTGCTTAAACCTTGGAACAACACTCACAACTAAGAATCCACCCCATCAGTTCGCGGAAAGGACTTGAACCATTTATCCCTCAAATACTAAGCGAAGTGAGGCCAATTATAACAACTGGTAGAACACATTGCCTGAAATCACTGCAAGACGACATGTTTTGCAAAGATGAAAAATGGAGGGATGAAGAGATGGAGGGTTGAGATGGATTTCATTGTCATCTACTAAATTTCCACCATAACAGAAACGACTATTGATTTACGTAATTAAAAAGACACGCAACATGGTAGATCTAAATTTGAATGTGATAAGTCTTTGATGTGAAGTATATCTAAAATATTGACGAGAACAATAGTATCTCGCTTATAGTCTTTGTTTTATATGTGAAAAATAACGTCCATGACCTTATATCACATCACTAGTTTGGTAGATATAATTTTATTCTCAATAGATATATGGGACAAATTATGCCCTAAATTTAAAGGATTAAGCAATTCAAGAGTTAAGAATTTAAATTAAAATTAAACTTTTTATTAATTTAATTTAATTAAATTAATAAAAAAATGTATGATTATATATATATATATATATATATATATATATATATATATATATAATAAAATTTATGACAATGGTGTTCATCCATTATATACCAAACTAGATTAGAATATGATTTCATTTCTTAAATTAAAGAAAAAATTGCGGAGGATTGTGATTTTAGAGAATGAAAACACTACAAAATAATATGTTTAAAAATAGCATTGCTACTAAGCATAGTTTTAATGTTGTTTTTTTTAATTGGGGTAAGGTCCTCTACAATCCTCGACGAGGAAAAGGCTTAGGAATATGCTTTGGAATGAGTATCATCAAGAGGTGGAAGCACTTTTCTAGGTTCTTATTGATCTCAAACAAAAATTAGTTTGTAAAGTCACATTGATTGAAAACTCTATGATAATCATAACAAGTCAATACTCTTGAACTATTCCATCTAATTTTGCTTTGGCCAAAGACTATTAAAAAGAACTAGTCACCACTTTCCTTCTTCCATGAATAGAAATAGTTAATAAAGTCACAACTATTAACAATTTTATTATATTATAAGATCCAATAACTATCAAAAGGTCCAAATTATCTTAAGTAAAAAATTCAATAAATAATATCTAATCTTTTTGGTGTTTACAATTCATCAAATTTAAGAAAACATTAATCAAAACAAGTGCCACAAGTGGCTATGCCCCTGTCGATTTGTGCATGAAATATATATAACATACCAAAAATTTGTAGACACTCTAAAAATAAGTAAACCCTAACTTTTATACCTAAATTAGAGGAAGAACATACCTAAATTATAGGAAGAACACAGAGATGTTGATTACTATTCAAAACAATTTCACTAAAAAGTACAAATTCAGTTGTAACCACATCGGTTCTTAGTATATTATATTCGCCAAGTTAACATAATGTTGAAAGGGACAAAATTGGAGCTTTCCAAGTTATTAAACAAAAGTGAAAGCCATCAAGATAAGCTTATATTGGTTTATAAGATTCCACTTGTGAAGATACTTTTCAACCCTACTCTACATATTCATGCATGTATGCCAATTGTTATTGCGAAGACCAGGAGACCACTACATGTATTCCAATTGTTACTATGAAGACTAGGAGATCACTGCATGGAGATCACTGCATGTAGCCCATCATTACGAAGAGGTCAAATGAACTATGGAGGGGCAGGTGCTGGCTGCTGGCTTGCTCGAGGTTCTCTTTTTTTATTGGCCTTGGCTTGAAGTGTACTTTTTATCGATCGATCGAGGATCTTTGGAAGTGGCTTGCTTGCACACCAAAACATGATTTCAAATTTTCCCTCTCCCTTTGGTCGAGCCCCTCCGGTCCTCCTAGAAAAATTCATAGTTCATCACATCCAGACCAGTTTATGAATGGTAATGGGTCGTTCTAGCTGCTTGGTTCACTCGACCGGTTCGTTCTGTTGTTCCTGCATCTCAAACACTATTTTTCTATTGCTCTTTCTCTCTCAAAGCTCGGGGGTCGGATCTAGCCCAATGTATGGATTTTCATTTCGATATGCTCAATTTCCAACCAAAATATCTGGGGAAGCTATTGTCTAGGAGGTGGTCGAGAAGGATGCCAGTAGCATTGTTTTCGCAATAGAAACAAGCAATAAATGGGTGGGTGTGCTTTGCCAGGATTTTCTCCTGCCAACAAAGTGTTACATCGACTTTCCAGGTAAGTAGAGATTTCTTGCAGATTGAAAGTAACCTCTACCCTTTATACCTTGAAAGCAGGAAAACGCCTGATCTGTTGAGTAAGGGGGGACTCTAGTAGCATTGTTTTCTCAATAGCAGTAGGCAGTAAATGGGTGGGTGCGCTTCGTCAGGATTTTCACCTGCCAACAAAGCGTTACATCGACTTTCCAGGTAAGTAGATATTCCTTACAGGTTGTACACATACTTTTTTCTTTTTTCCTTTGATGCTTTTGTCAATTCCTAAATATTCTCTGTAAATGTTGTGAATTGGCTTTGGATTTGGCTCAATTATGGATTTGTACTCAGCTCGACATGAAATATGGCAGCAAGAATGAGCATGTGTTCAAAAAATTCTCACAAAATTGAACTAATTTCAAGTTTCTTTACCTGAAGTGGTGCAGACAAGAATGAGTGGGAAGCAGAAATACATGAAGCTAGTTATCCCGAACCCAATGCTTCGGAGCACTAACTATGCATGTAAGCTCATTACCTACAAACATAGGGGCAGATTACAAACCTTGAGAGGAAGAACATCTTGAGCATGACAAACGTTAGTTTTCCAAGGCAGATAATTCCGGTATCTTTTGAATTATCTACAGTCGAATCACTTTTTGTGCTCCCAGCCATGATTGTGCTACTGCCTTAATCATTCCCAGAACTGTTCCCATGTTGAAGAATTACCATGTCATATGATACATAGTTTACCTATAAATCTGTATTCTTCAAATCCTGTCTCTGAGCCCATGTATTGGTTTTGATGTGACTCTATTCAACTGCTAGACTGCCTCTCAGAAGCTTGTTTGAGCTAAATTCAACAGAGCTCTTAACTTCCCCGCAAATACCCAATCTAACCACTTCGTTGTTGTGCTCTTTGGCACTTAAAATTTTACTTTCCATGATGATTCCCAAGACATTAGGACACTTAGAAGAATATGTCTTTCAGTCTGTATCGGTTGCAAAGTATCTGAGAATATTAAGTCTCTCGGTCATTTCCTTTGTTCCCAAGGAAACGAAGAGGGTTGCCGCCGAACTGCATAGAAACATCATCATAATAACCAATGGTTAAGCCAAAATAAATGGTCACAACTCATAAAGATAAATTAGGAAAAAGAGCGCCAACTATTAAATATAAAAAAAAACCTCAATCGTGATGGTTATTATGAATGCAAAGAAGGTACCAAAGGAGTTTCTATTCGGGTTTTTCAGGCATTCCAGTGAGGGCACTAGAAGCAATTTCCCCTTTCGACACCCATCCGACGGTCTCTCATTTCATGTGCCATTTGACTAGCCTAACCAAATTTTAAAAGAGAGAGTTCGCCCACCAGTCAACTGAATAGTGACTCGCCCGAATGCATACGCTGCTTCACAATTTTTTTTTTTACATGTCCCTAAGTTGGATTGTGGGGTAAACCTAAATCATTTATTTTTAAAGGTTTTCAAACAAGTTGTGGCTCACAAGAATGAAAACAAAACGAAAAACTCAACAAGCACCTTGAATTTAAACTTGCAGGTATACACTGCACGAAACTCTTAGACGTAAGAAAGACAATAATCTTTTCGATATGCACATAATGAAGCGCACAACTGGATTTTTAGGGGAAGAAAGACCTGGAAGCTCACAATTTACATTCATAGGTTGTAACGAAACAGTAATGAAGGTTCTAGGTACGAGAATCCAACCTTCGAGCTTAAATTGTGGAGGAAATCCAGATTCTAACGCCACGAAGAATAGGAATTTTTTCTGTTAAATCTTCAGAAGGAGAAAGAATCTAAAATCCATAAATTAAACCATTGACTTTAACTTTCTGAAGAAATCAAAACTATACCGGAAAGAATATGAGGATTGCAACATAAGTGGTTGTCAGGGATCGTTGTCATTTGAGTTTTCATAAACTTAGGTTATATGCATTAACATTAAAATAAAATGCATATGCATTAACATTAAAAAAATGAATATGCATTATGCTAACGGAGTCTTACCTCCACAAAAATTAGGTTATATTAATTTATATAATATAGAAAAAGTGCATCTCAGCAATAAAGTCGAAATTTTTGGCCAATATACTTTTTGATAAAATAAATTTAATTATTATAAAAAATAACCATTTCATTTTGCCTATGTATAATTTTGGAAAGTAAAAAAATTATTAATTATCAAAGACTAAGTAATGACATTCAACGATGAATCGATAACTAAAGTCCTGGCTTTCAACAGGTACCAATAACTATATTTACCTTAATTATTCCCTTTTTGCTTTTATCCAATGTTTGTCGTGAAAAGTGATGAAAAAAGTTTTGATAATATTTACCTTAATTTTTCCCGTTTTGTTTTTATCCAATGTTTGTCGTTAAAAGTGATGAAAAAAATTTTGATGAAAAAAAGAGTTAACTCGAGGCAAAATTATGAAGAATGTTGTCAAAAAGTAGTAGTTTTTCAATAAAATTTGATCCTAATCCAAGGAGCCAACAATTGACATACGGTGCCTAGGTGGCAAGATGGTTTTGGCATTTGATGTCAGTCTTTGTTGGTGTTAACATTTAATGACATTATTGAATCCGTGATGTGATTACCTCCACTTCATGTATTGCAAAAAGGAGGAGGTTGTCACTCTTGACATTAAATATCTACATGCATCCATCACATCCCCAGTACATCCATTTCAAGAATTTTAATTGTTAAAGAAAACAAGTGCTGCATGGCAGCGTAGTCCCTGCCAGGTTGGTATGGGAGTAAATGTGACCTAGTACGGGCAGGTGGATAGAAAGTTGAAATACATGTGGGTTGCGTGCAGAACTTACTATTACCGAATTAGTTCTTCTTGAAAAAATATAAAAAATTATCAATGTTTGAATGGTTGTTGGACACAAAAAATTTAGCATTACCGAATTGGTTATTTTGAAAACTAGGACATAGAAAGTCATCAGAAATAAATAAATTATACATACGAAATATGTATTTGTATAAAGTAAATATTTAGTAAATAAATTATACATACGAACAATGTATTTGTATAAAGTAGATATTTAGTAAATATATTATACATACGAAATATGCATTTGTATAAAGTAGATGTTTAGTTTTATAGATACGAAATTTGTAGCCCTCATTGCATATGTAGGCAGTTTTTGTATCGTGGGTTCTCGGGCTGACGCGCTGAAAATTGGGTGTCTGATGTTCCGTGGTCTACAAATAACACTGACTATTCTGCGATATACAAAATGAGAGGTGTAGTTGCGAACTATAGAAATTTACCAGAAATTAATAATGTGTGTTATATAATAGAATAGTAATAACATTTGTTGCACCGAATTACTTTGCTTTAAAACTAAGGCTTTTTTTTGGAAAAAAAAGATATAGCATTGCCGAATTAGTTTTATTTGCACATGTTTTATAGAGCATGAATGGAGTGTTCATTCCATAATTATCAAGTCTTTGGATCGTGGGTTGTCGGGCTGGCGGTTTGAAAAATGGGCCTCTATTGTTCTGTGTCCTACAAAATCCATCGATAGTTCTGCGATATACAAATTGAGAAGAGGGCTTTCGAACTATAGAAACTTATTATAAAATGAATAATGGTTGTTACATATATCAGGAAATGACATCAACATTTAAACCATCAACATCGTGAAGACCCAAAAATTAGCATACAATAGGAGAGAAGAAATGTATCATATCCGAATTAGTTTTCTTTGGAACAAACAAGAAGGTTCCTGGAAACCCAAAGTTTAGTATACAATAAGGACATTTTCGAATCAATTTTCTTTGAAATTTAACAAAAATTAATAATGTATGTTACATGTTTGTGGAAATTTAAATGCATTTGTCATATAGACTGGGATTGGGGCTCCCGTGGACCATAAAAAGAAATAAGTACAAGAATTAGGAACGTCGAAAGAAGTGTGCGATGGTAGACAAGAAGACCTGAAAAGAAGAAATTGGAACTTATGAGTCTTTTGTTACAATTTTCTATTTAAAGAGGACATAAGTGGATCGATAAAGAAAAGAAGATGACAACATAGACTTAAACTGGAATGATAAACAAAACAAGATGGCCGTATAGACTTACTATGAAGCCAATGCGTTTTTGTTGTTGTCGTCGATGGGAAGTGGACTCCTGTTGATCGATTGTTGCCCTTCCTGGATGAGTCTTTCCATTCTGAGTTGGGACCATTCTTCGATGTAGCTTTTCATGGGGGCTGTGTTGATTTCATCCTGGATCTCTATGTCGTAAAGGTTGTTTTCTAATTTCCTTAGATACATTGAAATACTATGCAAACTCTATTCAATTTCTTCATTGTGTGAGGCATAGTCCAGTACCCAACGCTTGTGCTCATCTAGACGATGTTCAAGTATGTCGTAAAACTTTTCGAAAGACAACCCCTTTAAAATATCAACTTGTTCCTGGAACACTTCTTTGGTGACTGACAAGGATTTGAGAATTAAGTTTGGATATTGAACCTCGTTGGTAGTTCCAGCTAAGTCCATCTGGAGAAGGCTTGTGAATAAATTTTTCTTTTCTGATATCACTTGTTTACATGATTTGACAATGAGGTGCAGGTTCTCAAATTTTTTTTGCCAGCATGATTTTACTTTTTTGGTGTGCATTGGGGAGGGGAGTTTCTCCTATCTTCTTTTTAATTCCGATGTGTTTAGGGCATAGTTGGCAAAAGGGTCCAGCACCTGATGACAAAAAAGATGTTCATTTTTAAAATTCGTCTCCAAATGTTCAAGAAAATCATTGGCCTTCTTTCTGAAGGAAACTAAATTTTGCAATGTTTCCTAGGCTTCAGTAACTAGCTGCATTCTTTTTTTGATCTTGTTCTCTACAAGGGCTCTGGAGCATGCAAGGAGGGTAGAGGATATTTTCATCTTCGCTGCAGTTGTAGAAGGCACAATTTTTACCAAAGGATTGGCAAATTCTGGTTTTGCAATGAAATCCTGTTCAAATTCATTGAGTCGGTGTTTCAGATTGGCATAATCTGTCTCCATTCCTCCAATGGAATCACGAAGAACATCACAGGTTACCTGGTGAAATGAGAAGATTTTGGACGAGGTCATTTGGCTAAAGTCAATCTCTGTTCGAGATTTTCCTTTCCTATTTGTTACATATCTCTTTTCAATGACCATACTTTTAGATTGGCTATCAAAAATAACACTCTGGATTACGAAGGATTCATCTATGTCAACAAATTCGGTGTCAGATATATCCACCGCGGACGACCCAATTTTTTGCATCTGGTCAACTTCAATTTCATCTTGCAGTTTTCCACTGTCAATTTCGGGTTCCTCCGTGTGCCCTGCATTGCTTTTTCTCTTCTTTGTCAGTGGAACTTTGTGAGAACTATCAATATTTATGCAAGGAGGATTCTTATCTCCTCCTCTGTTCAAAGATTTCTGGGTTTCTTTCTTACTGGGATGGACCGTCGAAGCGATGCTCCGTGGTGTCATTCTTTTGGGAGTGTTGGTGAGGGGCTGGGTACTCTTCTCATTGGATACTTTACCATGTTGTCTATACAATTCAGTTGCTCTTTACAATGTCTCTGCATCGCAATGGGCATAAGCAGGATTGTTGTTGACACTGTCCCTGTCTTGGGTCAGGTGTCTATGGATAAAAGAGGTGTTAAAGCCAACACCTAGTAAATGTTCTCCAAAAATGCCATTGGGGTCGAACCCTTTTAACCTTTCAGCGTACATTAGGTTCAATTTCTTGAAATGGGTGGAAAAATCGTCAATGTTGTTGATGTTTTCTCACATGAAGTCTTCAACTTTCCAGGCCAGAGGAATGAACTGTTTTTTTTCTTGTCATAGAAAAAATGCAACTAGTGGTTGTATTGCCTTGCTATTTCTACAATAAATATCTTGTCTGTGATGTGGCATGGAAGGAAGGTAGAATTTTCTTTAGAGCCAAACACCATGAGGAGACTGTGATTTTCCTTTTGCTCAAGTGTGCCCTTCTTGTTCAAAAACTTGCTCGCGTGGTCAGACATCCGTGGAGTATCCTTGCCTAACAGTAAATCTTTAAAAACTGAGATAAAGCCATTAAAAACTTCATAAAAACAATGGGATGCCTTGCGTCTCCACAGGGCGTCATGCCAGAATGTTACTGGGTCGAATCCACAGTTTATTTTATTGGAAAGAGAAAGTTTTGGAAATGTGCAGCAATACACAATTGCGAAAATCAAGTAGGATGACATATAAAATTTATTCAATTCTTTGAATCGTGACAACTGGGAATAGAGTTCAGTCGATATTAGCTTTCCCCAATAGAAAATGGATTGTTCCTTCACTGTGAAATACAAAATATAAATAATTATATGGGAAATGCTTGTTGTGGATGCCTGTCCTGTTATTCTTATAAACAACCAAGCAATTTTCCTGAATGGATTTCTAAAGGAACTTACCTGGAACTGTTGTCGGGTCTTCGAGGAAGTCAGCTAAGATGTTCAACCCGTTATGATGTTTTTCTAGAAACTGCTTGCAGTCTTGTCCTCTGAACGTTAATGTTGGTTACGGCAATTTCAACATCTCGCAGAAGAGATGAGGTGACAAAGAAACAGGAGAATGGTTGCGTAGTGGAATAATTGTTTGGCTTGGAATATATTTTTCGGTGCACGAAGATACCAACTCCTTACAGTCAAAAACCTCAGGGACGCAACCTGCACAAGTGATTCTGGAGGTCCAAATCACTTCGTTCTGGGCGGAATGAGATGAATAGTAAAAATATGCCCTGGACCACTGGAACCTTTGATCCTCTTCTACGAACATATTTATTGTATCTCCACAAAAATATTGTCGACCCACTGCCATAGGTCTACAAAGACATTTATTCGTTCCAGATGATGAATGAAATGAAACGTTGGAAGGGCTAATATAACCCTGCACAAATTTGGGTCGAAAGCATGTGAATGGGAGATGTCCTTGAGACTTTCGTTGATTAATGGCAACTTGGACGGCTGTTGCATGATGCGTTGTTAACATTAAACACTACTAATTGCATATATAGAAATGAGAACATGGTGGATATTGCAATGAGCGATTAAGCATTGCATATTTCTTGAGTGGCCCAACATGACGACGCGTGTTGGAGATGAAAAATCGGAAGGGACAAAATAAGTTTCCACACATCTTGGTTTAATGTGTAATAATGGGATATCTCCTCGAGTTTTTTTCCCATTAATGACAATGTTGACAGTTCCTGCATGGTGACCTCTTAGCATCAAAGGTTTCTAATTACATAGCAATAAAGTACGGAGGTCGCAGACAGGGGAACAAAACCGCAACAAAATAGGGTTGCAAGGTACAATTGTTGAAGGTGAGGGTACCAGGGTCAAATTGTATGTCTCGGAACTTTTTGATTGCAATACCTGTAACCCGCCAACCGTGGCGATAAAATTGGATAAGTATGGATAAAAATAGTGGTCGGTCGGAGGAGTCATGTGATTATATAGATGGAGATAAAGATATCTCAACCCACCAACACTGGAACCCGTGTTTATAGAAAGGCTACTATGTATATAACCACAAAGCGATAATACAAGGGAAGAAGAAAATGGAAAAAGGACCAACGAGTCCGCGGTGGAAATGTAAATCATGGAAATTTTGAGTGCAATATGCATATCAGGGAAGAAGAAGCAACAGACTTCGAATGCGCTAAACTGAAACACTGACTAAGAATTTGAGATTTTGTGAATCCGTGAACAGGAGGATCCAAAATAGGGTCCTAGGTCCGGATGGTCAATTTGTATTATTCAGAACATTTGAATGCACAATCTGTAACACGGAAGAGGGGATGATGTCGAAACCCGATAGTCAATTTCTATGTTGCGAATAGCTAGATGCCAACTGTTTCGTATTGCTATGTGAAATTTTCACTTGTAAGAGTCATTAGTAAGAGCATAGAAAATGTATATTAGGAAGCACATTTGTCAATCGTGGTACAATGAAGCTTGCGAGTTTGAGAAGCATGCAATATAATTGTAGATTGCCAACCCAACAACCATGGACATAAAATTGCCTAAGGTGTGATTATATACATGGAGATAATGAGAGCCATAATACAGGGGAAGAAGAATAGGGAAAAAGGAGAAAGGAGTCGGTGGTGGAATTGTAGATCAGGAAATTTTTCAATACAAGATGTGAACCCGGTAGTCAATTTGTATATTGCGAAGGACCAGAGTAAATAATTTGAATGCATAATTTGTAACACGGAAGAGCGGATGATGTCGGACCCGCACCTGTGTCCAGTTTTCAGTACTAAGAGGTAATTTAGTATTGAAAATAATATTTTAGATTTTGTTAAATACTTCATAGGGATTAGTATCTGTAAACAATGGCAATATCCACCCTACTAGAATGCATTCCATGTGTGAATTTGTATATCGTGGAACTTGAAGGACTATTTGGAGGACACGGAACAATAGAAGTGCAATGTCGAGTCAGCCAGTCCGCAACTCCACTTCTCAATTTGTATATCGCGAAATTTTGGGTGCTATTTGTAACACATGCAACAATGGAGGGCCAATTTTGAGCCCGCCTGCCTAAGAACCCGTGATCAGAAATGTCGATAGGTATGAAAAGGAACGGTTGTCGGTTCAATTCTCCATGCGAGGATATAGATGGAACTGAAATTGGTCCCAACGTGGCAACCATGGACATAAAATTGGCCAAGTATCGAAAGCAACAGTGGTCGGTCGGATTTGTCATCTGATTGTATAGATGGAAATAACGATATGCCAACCCGCCAACGTTGGAGCTGCATATTTCATGAACCTGCCAAAAGGAGGATCCAAAACAGGTTGAGAAGGTATCAGTAGAGGAGGCGAGGCTTGGACCTTCTAATTGTATTGCTCCAAACATTTGAATGCATAATCTATAAGATGGAAGAGCGGATGATGTCCAGTAGTCAATTTGTATATTGCAGAGACTGCAATTCCAACTATTTCGTACCTCTGTGTCCACTTGTCACAATAAGTGATAATTTAGTATTCTAAATAAATTTTTAGATACTGTTATATACTTCATAGGGATTGGCATCTGTAAACAATGGCAATCTACACTCTGCCATTTCTACATTCCGTGTGTCAATTTCTATATTGCGGAACTGGGAGTGCTCTTTGGAGGACACGAAATAATAGAAGTGCAATGTTGACTCAGCCAGTCTGCAGATTCACTTGTCAATTTGTATATCATGGAATTATGGGTGCTATTTGTAGGCTACAAAACAATAGAGCCCCATTTTTTAGCTCGCCTGTGTGCCTGAGAACCCGCGATCGAAAATGTCGCAAGGTATGAAATGCAGAATTTGTGCGTGCTTTATAGAATATCATGTCCATATTTTATAGTCCCATAATACATGGGAAGAAAATAAAGGAAAAAGGACGGAGGTGTTGGCAGTGGAATTGTAGATAATATACGGGAACAAGAGAAGGGAAAAAGAACTAAGTATCTCGCAGAAGAACATCAAGGTTCGCAAGTGCCGGCCCTGCAGCGATGGGCATAAAATTGGCTAAGTATGGAAAGGAACAGTACTCAGTCAGATCCTTCAAGCGGGGATATAGATGAAGATGTTAAATCTTGAATTGCAGATGACAGAGGTATCTTTCGTACCACTTTCTCCATTTGTCACTAGTAAGAGAATTGTTGATGTATATCAGGAAGGATGTGAAGTTGCTAGGGATGGAAAGCAGCAAAAGATACTTTGAACGAAGTCAATGTGTACGAGGAACCCACGGTGAAATTGTAGATCACAGATATTTTCAGTGCAAGATGTATATTGCAGAACGATAAGCAGCTGGGTTTGCAAGATCTGGCCCGCAGCAGCAGGCATAAAATTGGCCAAGTATGGAAAGGAACAAATCACTGACATTGTTTCGCTGCAACATGTATATGAAGAAACATGAGACATAGGTGTTGGGTACCGCAAACTCGGGGCTTGGTGCCTAGATAACTGGCAAGTATTGGCCAAGACAAAGTTATGATATCTATTTAAATATTTTTCATACTAGCATCTATCAATGAACAAAGTTTTCATATTTATCTGAATAGTATTCATAGTAATATATATTAATGGATTGGTTGTTTCAAATGCAAGTGATCTTTCAATCTGCAAGATTCTTCTCGGCTTGCAAATTTCGTTGGAATGTCAAAATTTTTGACTGCAACATGTACATAGCGCAACAAGAAACATGAATTTGCATTGTGGTCTCAATGACATAAACTCCTTATCATCTATTCATATTGTATTCGTTGCAATGAGATCAGCAAACGTCGGCTCTCCATAAACATCAATATCTAAATTGAATTAAACACAATCAAAATTTGGTGTGAATTTTAAGTAATTAAAGCATAAATTGCAGATTACGAAAGTTCTGTAATGCACCTCAAAAATCATCATAAAATGTTTTTTTTTTTTTTTTTGTACATTTATCCTTAAAAAGTTTTGAGATCTCAAGCAAGTAAGCTTTCTGTTAGAAGTCTTGAGTCTGAGGGTTTGTTAGAGTCCTTACTATCATCGTCTGTCCTTACCATTCAACTTAAGTTTTCTAATCGACGATATAATGAGTATCTACTTATCACTTAAATGTTCAATTAAGATCCTGAAACTTATAATTACTCTCTTATCTGCTAGTACCTATAACTCTACCACAGTATTAACAATACAAACAACTTTGGGATTTTTATGACCAAAAGCCTACATAAAAATATTACCCTATGTCTATAATACAATTGACTTGTAATACAGTCTGTTACTCCCATACCCATATCCGGGATGAAGATTCTCCAACGTTCTTTTACCAGTCCATTCATTACATTAATAGAGTTGTTCCCATAACAATAAGTTTCTTCTAAGTTCCTACAGCTTTGTGAAGAAAATAGAGGTCAATCGGGTTTCGGTGACCACAAGTGCCGAACAAAACAAAGGACCCTGTTGTTTGTCGAAATCCGAAACACAGAACGACTGTGAGCCAGCATTTCGGGGTTTCGGGATTCGGGGTTTCGCGAGTACAAGAACCGGACATCAACACACAGCATTTCCCGAAATTGCGACAAGATGTCGAGTACTTCGGGGTTTCGGGGTTCAGGTTTTCGTGAACACAAAAGTCAATCATCAACACACCACAACTCTCGAAATTGCGAAAGGTGATTAGTACTTCGGGAATTCGGAGTTCGGGATTTCACGAGTGCAAGTGCCCAAACAACCACATATACAAACCTCCAAAATGCAGAAAAAGGGAAGGTGGGTCCCGCACTTCAGTATTTCGGGATTCAGAACTTTGCGAGTTCCAGTGTCCAAACCTTGACATACACAAATTTATGAAATGCAAGAATGGAAAAGGTGAGACCCGCATTTCGGGGTTTCAGTGTTTGGAGTTTTGCGGTTTTCATAGACAAACATCCAACATACCACAATTCATGAATTGTGAAAAGGAAGGCACTAACATTTTGGAATTTCGGGTTTTCAAATGTCAAACAACAGAACACAACAATTCCTGATATTGCGAAAAGAAAAGAACGTGGAACTAACATTTTAGGATTTTCGGGATTCATGACTTCGGGGTTTCAAATTTCGAACCACAGCACACAACAATTCCCAAATTCTGAAAGGTGAAAGGGTGTGGAACCAACACCTCGGGATTTCGGGTTTTCGGGGTTTCAAAAGTCAAACTACAGCACACAACAATTCCCGAATTTTGAAAGGTGAAAGGGTGTGGAACCAACACTTCAGGATTTCGAGTTTCAGGGTTTCAAAAGTCAAACTACGGCACACAACAATCCCTAAATTTCGAAAGGTGAATGGGTGTGGAACCAATACCTCGGGATTTCGAGTTTCGGGGTTTCGAGGTTTCAAAAGTCAAACCACAGCACACAACAATCCCCGAATTCTGAAAGAATAAAGACTTAAGAATTTTATACGCACAGAAGGATACAAAAAGATAAAGGTTTTCTGTAAAGGAAAAATTCTATAATATCCACTTAGAGTCTCTTTTAATCAATGCATTAAACGTCAACAGTACTAGATCTTTGCATCTATGTAAATACATGGTTAAGAATATCATTCCATTAGAGATTGGTCATTAATAAAGATGTTCCGAGGGATCTGAGTTTGGTTCCTGGGGGGTTTATCTACAGAGAGGATCTGACTCATTGTCGTTAATCTCCCTTTTCCCATAGAACTATAATTACAGAGGTTCTTCACATATATTCCCCATAAAAAACCAAAAGTGGAAAACGTTACAGTTCCAATTTAATCAATACAATGCACCAGATAAATATTCAGACAGAGAGTGGACATCATTCCAGTTCGGATTTAATAAGACATTGAAATAAAAACATAGTCATTCATAATAGAGAGGGGTAGATCAACATATCTGAATCCAATCTCTGGGAAGACAAAGGGAACAACCACGTTCCTCCCAACCATAGAACAGGGCAGCTAAGGTCACTTGCCCGATTCACCCCCTAACCTAACCATGAATCCATGAGGGCGAACTTGAAAAATCCTCCTCAACAATGTCCTTCAATTCCAACAGTTCTCATCTTGCCTCACACTTACTCAACAGTGTTCATAACAGCAAGAGATCTCATGAATCCTTTCCCAGCATACTAGGCAACGTCCTGCCTCCTCGCATATGTTATTTATCAATTTTGCCCAGGTCATTTTCCCTCCTTTGGGGGATTTTTTGTAGATTTCTTAATCCCTGATTTTCAGGGGCTGCCAGTGGCCAAATCCCTGATTTTCACTTGTAATCATCATCCCAGAGGTAGTTCCAACTTGTTCCCCACTCATGGAGTCATGGTCAGCTGATTTTTTAATGTGGTTGTTCCATTTGTCCTCCTGTAGTTAATATAAATATTTTGTTTTTATACAAGTTTCATAGTCAACTAGTTAGTTGAGTCCAAATAGATCTTTTCCCAACAGTCACAATAATTATTAAATTCGAAATTCAAAATTGCCATAAATGGCAACAATTTTCT
>ML786209.1:1217889-1239054 GCA_009831015.1 Picea engelmannii | reverse complement strand
ATATATATTTGGGGGGGGATGTCACATCCTTTCCCCCTTCAGTAAAACACTGTCCTCAGTGTTCGTTCCTTTCTTGGAACATGATTGGATGAGATTTCTGCAAATCTCCATCCAATTCCCAAGTGGCCTCCTCAAGACTAAAGTGCTTCCATTGCACTTTTACCTGAGCGACGGCTCTGTTCTGAAGTGTTATTTCTCTCTGGTCCAGAATGCCCAGGGGTGCCACCTGGAACTCGCCCTCGGGTTCCACTTGCACCAAGTTCCAATCAATCATATGAGTAGGGTCATGAATATACTTTTTCAACAAAGAAACATGAAATACATTATGAATTATTAGATTAGCTAGAAGTGCAAGTTGATATGCTATGGGTCCAATTCGAGCTAGTATCTCGAAGGGCCCACAAAACCTGGGTGCCATCTTGGCACAGTTCCCCAACTTTAGCGAGCTTTTTCGAGCTTTGACCATCAAATAAACATGGTCTCCCACTTGAAATTTCAAGTGTCTTCTTTTCTGATCCGCATAGCTCTTATGTATGTCCTGTGCCTCTTTCAAGTTCTGTTGTACCTTCATTACCATGTTCTCCATTTCTTGGAGCATCTCTGGTCCAACCATGTTCTCCATTTCTGCAATCGTCATCTGCTTCCGCCACTGGACCTCTGGCTGCTCATCATTTCCAGCTCCTGCTTTCTCAGCCTTATATGGATATAAGTCTGAGATATTGAATGTCGAAGATATTCCGATCCCATCCGACAACTCAATTTCATAAGCATTTTCTCCCAATTTCTTTAGGACTCTGCATGGTCCAATTTTCTTCATTTTTAGCTTGTTGTATGTTCCCCTTGGGAACCTTTCCTTCCTCAAATGTGCCAAAACTAGATCACCAACTTCGAACTGAAGTTGTCTCCGATGTTGATCCGCTCTGCGCTTATATTCCTGGTTTGATTCCAGCAATCGCTCCTTCACCTTGCTGTGAAGTTCTTTCATCGCCCCTGTGAATTCTTCAGCATTTGCGCTCTTAGTCATTATCTGCTCTGAATCCCTCAGTTCAGATACTCCTCTTGGCTTCCTGTCGTATACAATTTCAAATGGAATTTTTCCTATGCTCCTGTTCACTGAGTCGTTGTATGCGAACTCTGCCTGTGGCAACACATTGTCCCAGCTGCTATGGTGCTCTGTCACCAAGCTTCTTAATAAATCTCCCAGACTTCTATTTACTACCTTTGTTTGCCCATCCGTCTGAGGGTGATAGGTAGAACTAAACATCAAGTTAGTTCCCATCTTCTTCCAGAGTGTCCTCCAGAAATGTCCAATGAACTTCATATCCCTGTCCGATACTATGCTTCTGGGTAAACCATGAAGTCTAACGATTTCCTTGAAAAACAAATTTGCGATATGAGTCGCATCGCTAGTCTTCTGGCATGGGATAAAATGTACCATTTTGGAAAACCTGTCAACCACCACAAAGATCGAATCATGTCCTCTTTGCGTCCTAGGCAATCCCAATACAAAATCCATATTGATTTCATCCCACGGCCTTTAGGGTATGGGTAATGGTTGATAGAATCCCGCATTTTGCTTCCTGCCCTTTGAATGCTGGCAAATTCTACATCTGTCGACAAACTTTTTGACTTCCGACCGCATCCCTGGCCAAAAGTATGCTTCGCTCAGCTTTGTAAATGTCTTGTCATGGCCAAAATGCCCTGCTAATCCACCACTGTGCTTTTCCTTTAGTAGATTCTCCCTCATGGAGCAATTTGGAATGCATAACTGATTTCCTCTGAACAACAGTCCATTTTGGATCATGTAGTTTATCCATGGACTTCTATCTCTGAGAACTGGATTCTCAGTCGCTTCATATGCCTCTGCAAAATCTGCATCACCTGCATACATGTCCCTAAGATTTTCAAAACCCAATGTTTTGACTCGGAACTCCTGCAACAACAAACACTTCCTGCTCAAAGCATCAACCACTTTGTTAGCAGTACCTAAAATGTGTTTAATTACAAATGTAAAATTCTGCATATACTCTACCCATTTAGCATGTTTCTGATTCAACTTCTCCTGTTGATTCACAAACTGTAATGCATGATTATCACTATACAAAACAAATTCTTTCGGAATCAAATAGTGTCTCCATTTCTTCAATGCATGTATGATAGCATAAAATTCTTTATCATACGTGGAGTATTTCACTTTTGCCTCATCCAGTTTCTTGCTGAAATATGCAATTGGTCTGTTCTCCTGGATCAAGACCGCTCCTATGGCAAAGCCACTTGCATCACATTTCACCTGGAACACTTTCGTAAAATCTGGCAACACCAAAACCGGCTGTTCTGTGATCTTTCGCTTCAACAGATTAAAACTCTTCTCTGCCTCTTCAGTCCAATGAAAATATTTATGTCTTTTCTTGACTGTGTCCATCATTGATGCGCTAATTCCACTGAAATTCCTGATGAATTTTTGGTAGAAACTAGCCAATCCATGGAAACTTCTCACCTCGAAAATATTTCTCGGTGATGGCCAATTCTTGATCACTTCCACCTTGTCCGGGTCCATCCTCAACTAATTGGCCAAAATAACAAAACCCAAATAGATGAGTTGTGTCTTCATAAATGAGGACTTCTTTATATTAATTAACAGTTTCTCCTGCTGTAACTTTCTCATCACAATGGCCAAATGCTTCAAATGTTTAGCCTCTGATTTACTGTAAATCAATATGTCGTCCAAATAAACAATGATGAACTTTCCGATGAACTCCCTCAGGACTTCGTTCATCAACCTCATAAAAGTACTTGGTGCATTTGTCAAACCAAATGGCATGACTAGCCATTCATACAGTCCTTCGTTGGTTTTAAAGGCTGTCTTCCACTCATCGCCTTATCTCATGTGAATCTGGTGATATCCGCTCTTCAAATCAATATTTGAAAAATAATTTTCCCCACTTAAACAGTCCATCAAGTCATCCATCCGTGGTAATGGAAACCTGTACCTGATGGTTATCTTGTTAATGGCTCTGGAATCAGTGCACATTCTCCAACCTCCATCTTTCTTTGGACTCAATATTGTTGGAACGGCACATGGACTTAAACTCTCCCTGATCAGTCCTTTATCTAACAGTTCTTTTACCTGCCTTTTCACTTCTTCGTTCTCCTGTGGCGTCAACCTGTATGCATCTTTGTTCGGTAAACTGGCTCCTGGTATGAGGTCTATATGATGACTCACACTCCTCATTGGCGGCAATGAATGAGGTAATTCGTCTACCACAATGTCAGCGAACTCTTCCAGCAGTTCCTAAATTTCTTCCGGCAAATCATACACTCTTGTGCTAGTCAAGATAATTTTCGGTTTCCTAACCACAAAGAATCGTGGATCTTCCCTCTTCTTTACTTCCGCCAGAAGTTCCTTCCCACTCATGAGAATTACAGTATTTCTTGGTTCTGGTTTTACTTCTTTATATTTAATTGGAAGTAGCATATGTGTTCTTCCATTCTTCTCCAAAGTATACGTATTCATCTTCCCATCATGAACTACGTTCCTGTCATATTGCCATGGTCTGCCTAGCAATAAATGACATACATCCATAGGAATAACATCACAGAGTGTTTTATCATTATATCCTCCTATCTTGATGTCAACTAAGCACTGTTTGGTGACACTTACCCGATGTCCCTTCTGTAGCCATGAGACTTTATATGGACTCGGGTGATCAGTTGTCTCCAGCTCTAGTTTCTCCACCATTTCGGTTGAAACGAGATTGTCTGTGCTTCCGCTATCCACGATAACCTTTCACTTCCTGTCTTTGGTCTTGCATGTGGTTCTGAAAAGTCGGCTTCTTTGAGTTGTGTCCTCCACCTCCTTCTCGGGTGTTAAGAGAACCTTACGCATCATCAGTGACCTTCCATCTTCTGCGTCTTTTGCTTCGGCATCTCACCTTTGTGCCTCAGTGATGTGAGCTTCTCCTCCATCCTTCTTCCTATCTGGACATTCAACTGCCTTGTGTCCATTCTTTCCACATGTGAAACATGTGATGAATCCACCTATGCCTCTTCCTCTACCTCTGGTAAAAGGAAATGTGTTATTATCAGTGTATCCTCCACTCTGTTATGTTTGTTGCCTTCGCTGTTCAGCGTGCTGTCCTCGCTGCAAACTTCCACCTCTTTCTGTTCTATTCTGAGGCTTCTTCCAGTCGTCCTTGGATTTCTGGAACCTATCTTGGGAAACTGACTTACCTTTCGGCTGGCTCCTACCTCAGCCTCATTGTGCTGGCTTACGGCTTAGTTTCTCTTCAGCATTCAATGCCATCTGATACGCATCCTCCACTGTTATGATGGTTGTCATACTCATCTCATCCTAGATATCGTATCTTAAGCCATTCATATATCTGACAACTTTTTCATCATCGCTCTCTCGATGACCTACTCTGATATTTAGCTTGTAGAATTCCTCAGTACACTCTTTTACTGTCATCAACTTCTGTCTCAAGTTCTACATTCTCCTGAACAGTGTGATTTGATAATCCCTTGGGATGAACTTTGCCTTCATCTTCGCAATCATTCGATCCCATATTTTAATCTTTTGCTTGTCTTTGGAACATCTATCTGCTTGAATCTCGTCCCACCATAATGCTGCATGTCCCTTCAATTTTGTGACAGCATGCCTGACCTTCTTATCCTCTTCGATGTATTCATAATCGAAGTAAGTGTCAAGAGCTCTAATCCAATCTAGAAGCTCTTCTGCATCCAGACTCCCTTCATATACTGGAATGTCCATCTTTGTTTTTGAACTCATCCGGGCGATAACTTTAATTAATCGCTCATTGGCTGCATCTTCGGCTGCAACTTCTCCTTGTTGTTCAACTTCAACTTCGCCTTCGGAGTCACTCAGATCTCCAGCACTGGCTGTGTGTCTCTGCGCTGCTTCCATATCTTCTAATATCGCTCGGAGATCACGTATCTGTCTCTCCATTTTTGTATTCTATACTTGTCTTCCTCTGCCTCTTTGGTTTCCCCTATCCTCTAGATCGGGTGATTGTCTTTCTCTCCTCAGCAGCATGGTGAAATTCTCTCTTCTCCTCTGCTATAGAAAACAAAGAAATTTTCTCACTCTGATACCACTCTGACTCCAACGTGCCCCACCCTTGCGGGCACATCTGCTCACACAGGACCTTCCTCTCTTCTCGTCCCGAAGAACTCGAAGGTTCTTCTAACTCCCTATCGAGAATCTTCCTACCCACTGATTCTCTTCGTCGTGCGATCCCCTTCCTTAACTTTTCGGAGGATCAGAACTCATGACTTTGCAAGTTCAAAGGTTGAACACTGGGTTCCCAGGTCCCCGAGACCCGAGGGTCAGTCAACTCGCTAAATTTTCCCTTAGGGATTTCGCTACTCGCGATACCAAACTTTTGGTTCTCCAACCTCTGATACCCGAGGTACCAAAACTCCGATGCGCACGTGTGACTCGACCCATCCACACCCATCACTTCTGTCGAGACTTCCGCGCTATCGCGATCTCGCTCCCTCGCGATTTCTCTACTCGCGAGGTTGAATAACTTCCTCGTCAACTTCCGAGGTTCGAGGTGTCGAAACTCGCAACCTCGCTCCCTCGCGACTTCGCTTCCCAATACTTGGGCTCTCAACTTACGAGCTCCCGAGTTCGTGAGATCCTTAGATCTCCACCACCTATCCTTCCCAGATGAACGCTCCGGATCCTCTCACCACTTGTTTCCCTCGCGACCTCGCGTCTCGTGACTTTTATCACCAAACACTGGGGTGTTCACCCTGCGAACTCCCAAGTTCGTGAGATCCTTAGATCTCCGCCACCTGTCCTCTTCCGATGGACGGCTTCCAGCCTTCTCGCCACTTCGTGCCCTCGTGCCTCGCGACCTTTTGACACCAATTTCCCAACCCTTCCACTTCCGATCTCCCGAGATGCGAGGTGCCACCTGTCCACTTGCCAACTCCTGTGGACCCACACTATCATCGGAGTAGTCGAGATCTTGGTTCTCGCACTCTCACGACTCTCCTTACCAAACTTATGACACTTTCCTCATGAGGTCCCGATAGGCGATCTCGTGAACGATCCAACGGCCCTGACCGACTTAGATCAACGGTGTTGCCCCTCCTGAGCTTTGAATTCTCTCCGTGCCTGCACTGTAACTACCTTGCACCTCTGGGAGATCCAACGACTCTTGGAACTTCGTGAAATCTCTCCCAAAGATTCCGTCCGTCCGTTCTCCCCTTGAGGATTCTGCGAAATAAAGCAGTGTCTCTCGATGAGACTCGTTTACTCGCTCGCCAACCTACGACGCTTTCTTCCAATTTCCAACGGCAGCTTCCATGCACTTAGCCTTCAGAGATTTCAAAGGTCTATTCCTCCTGAGCTTTTCCACAACTTCGACAGTCTCTTAGGAAAAAGAGATTTCTGTGCACGCACTGGCAACTCTGGCCTGAAACCTTTCATTGCACAAAATCTCGATTCTCTTCTTCAATGATATCACGAAGGTTCTATACCTCCTGAGCTTTTCCACTCTGATTCTTTCAGAGGGACTTGCACGTGCTCCTCGCGGCAATCATTCAACAACTCTCCAGGGTTGAATCCCTTCGACTCTGTGCAACTCCTACAGCAGCAGTCTTTGATTTCCCTTTGCTCAGATTCACAACTGAGACTTTTGCTTCAGCCTACGCACTCCTTGCATGGCTTCAACAACCTACTTCCACTTCTGGGTGAATGAAACAAAAGTTAAACTATTGAGCCTTCATCAACACACTCCTTGCAGATGAATTCAACTGCACACCTTGCACAGAATCTCCTAGCTCAGATAGAGAAACAATTGAAACTCATTCCATCTCCCTTTCAGACT
This sequence comes from Picea engelmannii, assembly GCA_009831015.1. Lineage (NCBI taxonomy): Eukaryota > Viridiplantae > Streptophyta > Pinopsida > Pinales > Pinaceae > Picea > Picea engelmannii. The sequence continues at coordinate 1,232,194 of ML786209.1, read as the reverse complement.
TCATATTGAAACATGAAATCACATGCACATCATATACAAAGAAAATGCATATCCAGAAGCAAACATTCATGAGCACATAAACGATATACACAGAGAAACAACACCAGTCATGAGTTTGAATCAGAACTTTCTTCTATTAATTCAAATGCCTGTACATGGGTGTTCTTCATACACTATTCTCTGTTTTCTCTTCTCTTCTCCTGAATGCTTCCATTCAATAATGCTCAGGCTAATGTTACAATGTACAAAGGAGGGTGTCTATATCTGTTTTCCCTCTCGAATCTCTAAAACTGTCTAATCTAGAAATAAAATCCTATCTACCAACATTAACTAGATTAAATGCCTCCTATCTACTTCAGACAAGAGCGTATGGCTAGAGGTATGATACAATATACAAAAGGCGCTCCTTCATAAAGGATTCATTAAAGACTTTCACTACAATCCCAAAGCACTTTAAAAAATTTGGGTTTGTTTGTCCAACTGATCTCCGCTTGATGTGCTGGATTGCTTGATGAGTTGGCGATGCTCCTGCATCACTATCCATCCGTTTGTGGATGATAACTCATACTGAAATTCAAATTAGTATTTATCTCTACAAACAATTCCTTCCAAAAATTGGATGTGAATTTTATGTCTCTATCTGAAATCACCATTTTAGGAATACCATGCAGTCTAAAAATTTATTTCATGAATATTTCGGCAATATTAATATCTTTAAAGGTAGACTTTACAGGAATAAAGTGTGTAGACTTACTGAGTTTATCGATTACAACCATGATTGAATCATTTTGTTTCTGAGTTTTAGGCAAACCTGTTATAAAGTCCAGCGATATGGTCTCCCATTTCCATTCTAGTACTAGTAATGGCTGTAATAGGTCGGTTGGATGCTGGTGTTCGGACTTAACCTACTGACAATCTTGGCACCTAGCCAAGTATTCTTTTGTTTCTCCCTTCATGTTAGGCCAGTAAAATAGTTTTCTGAGTGTTGTTATTGTCTTCCAGTAACTTGGATGGCTAGAATACGGTTTCTTATACACTTCGTCTAGAATAGTTAATTTTAGCTTTGTTGAATCTGGTATGTAAAGTCTGTTTTTAAATCTTAATAGTCCCTTCTTGTCGATACTTATATCTGGTTTATCTGAGTTTGCAATACTATTTTGAAATTCTGTCATTATCTTAGTGTAATTTCCATCGTTGATACCTATCGTCCTTATTCTTTGTTCCAGATTACTTTCTGCCCTGCTGATGTTTATCTCAAATAACCCATGAATTCTGCGGCTTAAAGCATCTGCTACTTTGTTTTCCTTACCCTTGATATGTCTAACCTCGAAGTCGAATTCGCTCAAGAAGGCTAGCCACCTTGCCTATCTCGCATTAAGGTCTGGTTGGTTAAACAGATATTTCACTCAGCTATTATCCATCAATGGTAAGAATTTTCTGCCCATTATATAGTGTCGCCACATTTTTAAGGCATGTATTACTGCTGCCAATTCTAAGTCATGAGTGACGTAATTTCACTCATGTTCCTTTAATTTCCAGGACTCATAACAAATCACCTGCCCTTCCTGAGTTAGAACACCACCTAGTCCCTCTTTACTTGCATCAATGCATACTGTGAAGTCTTTATTTGGGTCTGCTACCTTCAAGATGGGCGCCGATGTCAATAATTCTTTTAGCTTGTTAAAACTGTCTTGACACTTTTGCGACCAGTTAAACATGGTCCCTTTCTTTTGTAGTGACGTGACAGGGTAGGATATCTTGGAGAACCCTTCTATAAATCTACGATAATATCTGGTGATTCCCACGAATGACCGAATATCTGCCACATCCTTAGGTACTGGCCATTCCATAATGGCTTTTATCTTTTCCGGGTCTACGACAATACCTTCCGAGGAAATGACATGTCCTAAATATTGTATTTCTTTTTGATAACAATCACATTTGTCGAATTTTGCGTATAGTTTGTGTTTCCTTAGTGTTTGGAGAACTAGTCGTAAGTGTTCATTATGTTCCTCCTCCGTTTTAGAATAGACCAGAATATCGTCGATAAATACTACTACGAACTTGTCTAAGTACTGGCTGAAAATGTTGTTCATCAAGCACATAAATGTGGCTGGTGCATTAGTGAGTCCGAAAGGTATGACTACAAACTCGTAGTGTCTATATCTTGTTCAAAAAGCTATTTTGTTTATGTCTTGGTCTTTTATTCTAACTTGATGATATCTGGATCGTAAATCCAATTTTGAGAAGATCTTGGCCCCACCAACTTGATCGAATAGATCATTTATCCTAGGTAAGGGGTATTTGTTCTTAATGGTCACTTTGTTCAGTTGTCTATAATGGATACATAGTCTTAGAGTACCATCCTTCTTTTTCACAAAGAGAACTGGTGCTCCCCATGGCGAGACACTTGGTCTGATATATTATTTATCCAACAATTCCTGTAATTGTATTTTTAATTTTGTCAGTTCTGGTAGACTCATTCGGTAGGGTGCTTTTGAGATAGGGGCTGATCTGGGTAGTAAGTCGATGGAGAAATCTATTTCTCTCCTAGGAGGCAATTCTGGTATCTCATCAACAAACATGTCTCTGAATTCACGTAGGACAGCAAAGTGTTCAAACTTGGGCTTATCTTATTTTTCTAAAAGGTTCGTTACTTAGATGGCGTAAACTTGACATCCATTTCTAATACATTTCTTGAATTGCATCGCTGAAACCTGTCTGACTGACATAGGTTTTGGTATACCTTGGGTTGTTCTAACAATGCCAAAATTATCTTTATAGCTAAGTATATTTGTATAATAGTATAGTATTGTTTTGTGTTGTTCCAACCAATCCATCCTGATAAGCATATCATAAGATCCTAGTGGTAGGATGTTCAGATTGGTCCTTACCTTTTGACCATCTAATATGAACTAAAGATCAAAAATAAAGTTAACTACTTTTCTTTTAGTACCTGTTTCCAGTTGTACAAGCCAAGATTTTTCGTGCTTTTGTTTCTTAAGTTTATTCAACTCTACTACATCAGGAGCAATATAACTTAACATAGCTCCAGGGTCAATTATAAATAGAAATTCAAGTGTCATGGATTTTACCTTCGATCTCTACCACCAAGGACTGGTGGTCAGCTTGTCGACCATCTATGGTTTCATTTATCCAATGCAGACTTCTGCCCATGTCTCCCACTATCGAGGATTCCTGCAAATTGTGGATAGCAGTGTTGTTTGCTTCAATTAGACATGGACAATTCCTCCTTAGATGAGGATCTCCACACTCCCAAAATCTTAATGGCTCGCGAGAGTTGTCCCCAAACTTCTTCGTTCCAAGGTTTACCGGTTTACCGCTACCTTGCATATTTGGATTATTGGAGTGAAAATCCTTCCTTGGGAAACTTTTTGCTGCATTTCGATAAGGAGCTAGCTGGTATCCCTTCTTCTGTTGGTGTATTCCATCTTTCTTCTTATCCTTCCAGGTCTTGGGAAACTCTACCTGTTGTTTATACTAGTCATAGCACATTCGTGCCTTCCTGAATGCCTCGCTCAAGGATTTAGGGTTGTCAAACTCAATTCTGTCCCTGTAGGACTGTGGTAAACAACTTAAGAATCACTGGATTTTTACCTTATCCTCCCAGATGTATGGTACAAAACTTAGTAGTTCTAGAAATTTATTTATAAGGTCATCCATCGCCATTTGTCCAAGTCGTAATTCATAAAATTCTTTCGTCTTCCTTTCATAATAGCTTTCAGAAAGGTATTGTTTCTTAAAATACTTCTTGAAGTCGGACCATTCCAACTGTTTCTCCTTTAGGCCCTTGGCCAATTTCAGGTCTTGCCACCAAATGTTGGCCTTCCCCTTCAGATTGTAGATGGTCATTCTGACCTTCATGTTGCTGGAATAGTTGTAGATTTGGAAGTATTTTTTGATGTCCAAAAACCATGCCTCGGCTTCTTCTCCTGTCCTAGACTCTCCATCAAAAGTAGTTGGTTTAATCTTTATAAATTCTCCTTCAAGGTGGTCTGTTTGTTTTCTTTTTTTGTCAACTATGGTTTTGTCTTCAGCTGAAGGTGTCCCTTCAGACGAACTGTCTCCTTTTTATGTTTGCGCACCAAAATTCTTGGAGGCCCTTGTGTTGACCTCTTCCTCAGGGTTATCATCTTTTGGGCTTTTCTTGGTTACTATACTACGCAGTAGGACTTCATTTATCTCTTGTTGTTTCTGTTGTGAATTCTTCAAGTTTTCATTGTTGGCCTTGAAAACCTGTAGTTCAACTATAAGGTTTCTCATTGTTTCCAACACCTCCATGGGTGAGCTTCCGTCACTGTTCTGTCTTGGATATCCAGGAGGTCCTTGTTGCGTATTCTCTTCCACCCTAATTTCTGCACCTTCTTGGGCTTCCATTATTCAACAAAAAACAGAAAAGCTTTATGTTTGTAATCCACAAGATTTATTAGTTTTTTCATAAATCATAATATATACTATGCAATTAATGTGGCACTTTTCAGGCCCAGTGTTGTAACTTTTTCTCTGATACCATATGTAATGTACCTAAAAAATCATCATAATTTATTATTATTATTATTTGTACATTTATCTTTGAAAATTTTCGAGATCTCAAGCAAGTAAGCTTTCTATTAGAAGTCTTGAGTCTGAGGGTTTGTCAGAGTCCTTACTGTCATCGTCTGTCCTTACCATTCAACTTAAGTTTTCTAATCGATTATATAATGAGTATCTACTCATCACTTCAATGTTTAATTAAGATCCTAAAATTTATAATTACTCTCTTATCTGCTAGTACCTATAACTCTACCACAGTCTTAACAATACAAGCAACTTTGGGGTTTTTATGACCAAAACCCTACATAAAAATATTACCCTATTTCTGCAATACAATCGACTTGTAATACGGTCTGTTACTCCCATACCCCTATCCGAGATGAAGATTCTCCAACATTCTTTTACTAATCCATTCATTACATTAATAGAGTTGTTCCCATAACAATAAGTTTCTTCTAAGTTCCTACAACTTTGTGAAGAAAACAGAGGTCAATCGAGTTTCGGTGAATACAAGTGCCGAACAAAACAAAGGACCCTGTTGTTTGTCGAAATCCGAAATACGGAACGACTGTGAGCCAACATTTCGGGGTTTCAGGATTCGGGGTTTCACAAGTACAAGAGTCGGACATCAACACACAACATTTCCCAAAATTGCAACAAGATGCCGAGTACTTCGGGGTTTTGGGTTTCAGGTTTTCGTGAACACAAAAGTCAATCATCAACACACTACAAATCCCAAAATTGTGAAAGGTGATTAGTACTTCGGGAATTCAGAGTTCGGGATTTCGTGATTGCAAGTGCCCAAACAACCACATATACAAACCTCCGAAATGCGGAAAAAGGGAAGGTGGGTCCCACACTTCGGGATTTCGGGATTTGGAACTTCGCGAATTCTAGTGTCCAAACCTTGACATACACAAATTTTTGAAATGCGAGAACGGAAAAGGTGAGACTCGCATTTCGAGGTTTCGGTGTTCGAGGTTTCGCGGTTTTCATAGCCAAACATCCAACCTACCACAATTCCTGAATTGCAAAAAGGAAGGCACTAACATTTCGGGATTTGGGGTTTTCAAATGTCAAACAACAGAACGCAACAATTCCTGAAATTGCGAAAAGAAAGGAACGTGGAACTAACATTTCAGGATTTTTGGGATTCGGGATTTCGGGGTTTCAAATGTCGAACCACAACACACAACAATTCCTGAATTCTGAAAGGTGAAAGGGTGTGGAACCAACACCTCGGGATTTGGGGTTTTCGGGGTTTCAAAATTCAAACTACATCGCACAACAATTCTCGAATTTTGAAAGGTGAAAGGGTGTGGAACCAACACTTCGGGATTTCGGGTTTCAGGGTTTCGGGGTTTCAAAAGTCAAACCACAACACACAACAATCCCTGAATTTCGAAAGGTGAAAGGGTGTGGAACCAATACCTCGGGATTTCGGGTTTCGAGGTTTCGAGGTTTCAAAAGTCAAACCACAACACACAACAATCCCCGAATTCTGAAAGCATAAAGACTTAAGAATTTTATACACACAGAAAGATACAAAAAGATAAAGGTTTTCTATAAGGGAAAAATTCTATAATATCCACTTAGAGTCTCTTTTAATCAATGCATTAAACGTCAACAGTACTAGATTTGTGCATCTGTGTAAATACATGGTTAAGAATATCATTCCATCACAGATTGGTCATTAATAAAGATGTTCCGAGGGATCTGAGTTTGGTTCCTGGGGGGTTTATCTACAGAGAGGATCTGTCTCATTGTCGTTAATATCTCTTTTCCCATAGAAATATAATTACAGATGTTCTTCACATATATTCCCCATAACAAACCAAAAATTGAAAACGTTACAGTTCCAATTTAATCAATACAATGCATCAGAAAAATCATTCAGACAGAGAGTGGACATCATTCAAGTTCGGATTTAATAAGACATCAAAATAAAAACATAGTCATTCATAATAGAGAGGGGTAGATCAACATATCTGAATCCAATCCGTGGGAAGACAAAGGGAACAACCACGTTCCTCCCAACCGTAGAATAGGGAAGCCAAGGTCACTTGCTCGATTCACCCCCTAGCCTGACCATGAATCCATGAGGGCGAACTTGAAAACTCCTCCTCAACAATGTTCTTCAATTCCAATAGTTCTCCTCTTGCCTCAGACTTACTCAACAGTGTTCATAACAGCAAGAGAGCTCAGAAATCCTTTCCTAGCATACTAGGCAGCGTCCTGCCTCCTCGCATATGCTATTTATCAATTGTGCCCAGGTCTTTTCCCCTCCTTTGGGGGATTTTTCGCAACTTTCTTAATCCCTGATTTTCAGGGGCTACCAGTGATCAAATCCCTGATTTTCCACTTGTAATCATCAGCCCAGAGGCAGTTCCAACTTGTTTCCCACTCATGGAGTCATGGTCAGCTGATTTTTTAACGTGGTTGTTCCATTTGTCCTCCTGCAGTTAATATAAATATTTTGTTTTTATACAAGTGTCATAGTCAACTAGTTAGTTGAGTCCAAATAGATCTCTGCCCAACATTCACAATAGTTATTAAATTCAAAATTCGGAATTGCCATAAATGGCAAAAAAATTCCAGATTCGAATTTGTCAAAAACGGAAATAAATTTCCAGCACACAAAATAAAAATATTTTTTTCTTTTTGGGGGGATTTCACAAGTTCTTAGGCTGGAAGATGTATATGAAGAAACAATGGATATATTTGTTGAATACCACAAACCCAAACATAATTGCCTAAGCCTTGCCGAAGAGGAAGTTTTTTTGTATTTATTCCAATACTACTGATATTAGTGTATATGCACGGATATTATCAAATAGAAGAAGCTACAATATATCCAACAAACTTCACAGGAACATTGCGTCAATAGTTCAGCTGCCTTGTCATTACTCATTATTAATTCTATTCATGGAACCCGAAGAATGGGAGCAGCGTGGGTCCTCCAATTTCTTTCTTTAAATACAGGGTCGCCGCCACATAAGTATGGCCTATGAAAAATTATTCTTACATGTAATGTAAACAAATAACATGGCGGGTTTTATTTAGATTGAAGTACTGGGCAACAGAAACAAAACCTTGTGTTTCATGTTTAACCACACAGGGGAAGAAGGTAGAAAATACAATTAAAACAAATACCAGAATTTGGAAAATACTGTTAAAAAATAAACTGAAATTATTCTATATTCAAATAAGGTGGGTTACAAAATACAACCGAGGCTATTTTCGACAACGATTGTGATTTTTCCTGTCGTCGACCAATTTAAAATATGTACATTGATGAAGCTTCTTCACAGTTTTGTACTTAATCGGTGCTACCAAGTACATCTATCCCACTTTTTTGAATATCTTCTCTCTTCCAAATATGGCCTGCTTGCAATGCATGTTTATTCAACATTCCATTCTTTTTCAAGTATTAATTTTCCTCTGCTATCGAAAAGTTGGGGTTTAAGGTGCTTTACTTGCAATGTTCCTGACCCTTGACATCCGAGACAACTTACAAATGTCATTCAGGCCAATTTCAAAGTGGAAGGAGTCGTTCTATGTCACAACAGCTAAAGCAGCGGAAAATAGTTCAAGTACGTAGTCACTGGTATTCTCCCTATATTCGATCATCTGTTTGGTTGAGAAGCCTTCCTGAGGATTTGTATGTGGAACTTCTTTGCTTCATTACGGTAAATTGGAAGGAACGTCCAACCCATATGCAAAAAACAACTATGTTTAGGTACATAACTTCTTCGGGCAGTAGAGGTGTGGCAAGTGCATCAAATGCTGCAGAATGCACCAAAACAGGTGTGGCAAGTGCATCAAATGATGCAGATGGCATTCGAATATATCTTTCTTCATAGCTATGGAGATATGGCGACCCACAGAAAGGTCTGGAATGTTCAAAGGTGACGCCAAATATGCAGACTCTGCAACTACATCCAGAGGAAACCGAATAAACTTTCACAAAGAACATAGCTTTCTGTCAAGTCAACTACCAGACCCACAATGCAGGTCACCATACTATGAAATAGAAACTTTTGCAGTGATAATATGTTATTTTATCCACCCATATAGTTTTTGTTACCCGCCTCCGAGGTAGACAAATACTTGTGCAATCTGTACAACTCGATACACTTGCCAAATCTGTGTTGTTGGAAGAAGCTATATACTTAAACGAAGAACTATTTTGCACCCGACCTCAAAATCCATTACAATTCCCAGCAATAAAACAAAGAAGTTCAACCAACAAATCTCCAGCCAACATTTTCAACGAACCAAAGCATCAAACATAGGGAGAACACCAACCAGAACATACTTGTTCTGTTTTTTTCGTCCTCTATGAGTTTCTCTTTGTATAACAAAGTTTTGTTTTTACTCAAAGCTCACATCAAATAAAACCAGGCTCTATTCTTTCATCTTCTCGTCCATCGCATCTCTAAGTTGTCTTGCATGTGCATGATTAGGAACATTAGAATGAAGGCACCCTAAACCGCAACGCTTTGATCATAGAGAACAATGGCAATAAGTATTTAAAAGCAAGGTTGGATGGTCTGCCGTAGATTTTGTCTTGATTCGTTTTAATGACAGATGTTCTCGATATTTTCACTTATTAATGCTAATCTTTTTGAATATGTACGCTCAATAGTGACCACCGGCACGTATTAAAATTCTCATATCCGAGCAGATTCTGAAATCTGGCATCTAAGATATGCACAATATTAAAGAGGGACATGACGTGAAGGCCTCTGTGGCTGACACGTTCGTGAACTTTGCCGAAGCTTTTAAGAAAACTAAAACTGCACAAGCAAAAAATAAAATAAAAAGTATTTCGCAAATTCAAAATGCAGGCAAAAAGAAATTACCGGATCCCATAATATTCGTTTGTCTATTCATTTTAATGGAAGATGTCCTCCAGTTATTAAAGCCCATCATTTCAAAATGCACAAAATTAAAGAGGAACATGACATCAAGGTCTCTGTCGCCGACACGTTCGTCAACTATGCTGAAGCTTTGAACAAAACTAAAACTGCACAAGGAAAAAAATAATAATAATAATTTCGCAAATTTAAAATGCAGGCAAAAAAACATTACCAGATCCCATAATATTTGCCTGTCTATTCATTTTAATTGGAGATTTCCTCGAGCTTTCCAGTTATTAAAGCCCATCTTTTCGAACCTGTCTGCTCGGTTCTAACTTTTCAAAGCATATTTAATGTGTATTGGGAAGCACAGAAGGTAGCGGGGATGGAGCCCTATGTAACAGACGTCACTACTATTGTTTTGTTTTTGTTCATGAGTGTATTTAAAATGTACGCAAAGAAAAGTAATTCGAGAATGATAGTTGTTTTGCAGGAGCCCTTCAAATTCAAATAGTGCGCAAGCTCGATTTTCATTTTGTATATCGCGGAACTGTTAGTGTTATTTGTAGGACATGGAACAACAAGGATTGAACCTAGAGCCCGCCATCCCAAGAACTCGCGATCCAAAAAATGCTCACTATTTGTTTTTTGTCCACCAGGGTATGTAAAACGCACGTAAAGTAAACTATTTCGACAATGTTAACATTTTTGGACATGACGGCCTTCAAATTCAAATAGTTCGCAAGTCCGATTGTCAATTTCTATATCGCCGAAGTCTCCAATTGTCAATTTTCAGCCGCCTACCCTGACAACATGCGATGCAAAAATTGATTAAGTATGGGATGACGGCTCTGTGTAGGCTGTATATATCTACTCTATAAAATTACATATTTCCTATGTTTAATCTATGTTGTCCAGAAAACCTATAATTTGATAAATTTTAATGTTTTTTGTCCAGGAGCCCTATTGTTAAAGAAAACTAATTCGGAAATGGTAATGTATACACCATACTTCGATACAACCTATCCGCGAAGACGCATCCATAATACTGCCTAAGTATGGAACCCAACTGCGGTCGATCGGAATGATCGCGAAACTCTCGCTGCTGACCAATTGTCAATTTGTATATCGCAGAATTCTCCGATTGTCAATTTTCATCCACCTACCCCATCAACCCGTGATGCAAAAACTGGCTAAGTATGGGATGACAACTCCGCGGTCCAAGAAACCTATAATTTCATAAATTGCATTCTCTTCTACCCAGGATTCTTTTAAAGAAAACTAATTCGGGAAAGCCAATGTATACACCGAATACGACCTGTCATAGTCCGATAGAACCTATCCGCGATGTCGCATCCATAAAAGTGGCCAACTATGCAACAGAGCAGCGGTCGCTCGAAATGACCACATAAACGCGAAAAACTAAAGTCAAACGCAGTTTACAACAGGAAAGTAAAATGGAGAGAACAACTATATCTCCCACACAGCAAAATCTATTGTCATAACTATAAAACCATAGTAACACAAAATCTATGTAAAAAACATCGGCAACCATGAAATATATTTCAAGGCCAACAAACTTTGCTTCAACGCGTAACAGATGCAATTTACACCGCCTGCAATTCTTTAGTCTGTTATTTTATCTTAATAGTATTCTATGCAAACTGTAGTGCAAAAAAAAATGCAACCAAAGATCCAACCACAGATGCAACATCCCAACATTTGCAAACCCTGGCCAAACAAGAACAAACACCAAAAAAGAACCCAGCTAAGAAGTATTAAAAGGCCCAACTGGAGTTGGAGGACCGGTACCCTGCAAAGTAGAATCAAGTAACAATAAACAACATACAACCAAGAAAGAAGCAAGCAACAACCACCCCCCCAGGAACGATGTTGTTCCAATCGCGATTGCAGAAACCCAAACGTCCAAAGTGCAACAACATGAATAGGAAAGCAAGAACAATGAGAACATACAAATAAGAAATCAATGGCATGCAAAAGGTAAGCATGGACCACCGAACCAGCAACGCCGCTTGAGCATAAAAATTTTAAAAACAGAAGAAAATGTCTTGTAACAAGCCTGTTAAGTAACCATTCAACACTACCAAGCGTCTGTCAGAAATGCACTGTAAACATTTAAGAAAAAAATTCAATGTGGCAGGACTCTGACGTATCCCAAAAAGAAAAATTATATCTTTTGTAAGAATAGTTCGAACACCACAGAATGTTTTGGAAAGCCAAACTTTGGATACGCCACCATATCTAACATTGCCATAAATTTACCTAGCATAAAATGCTAAACCAAACATTTGAATTATTGCTAGCATTAATCCACCATCGACAAATGCATAAAAAAATATATGATTCAAAAAAGACCATATACGATCAAATACTTTGGATATGCCAACATATATAACATTGGGAATAGCGAAGCCTGCAATAAGACCTCCATTCTCTTATCCAATCAGATAAGTACATATATGTTACTTTTTATTACATAAAAATATATGCTTTTATTTCCATAGCTTCAACATTAGGTATTGTGCAAATATTTCGGATCAAAGGACAAAGTAATATACACTCAATGATTTATCGATTGCTATAGTCCCTCTAGGCCTACAGCAGGGACTAATAATCACCAAATCCTACAAATTAATTATATTATTTAAAACATAAAAAAACTATACTATGCATAGCTATAAAATAGAAGTATAAATATTTTATAATTTTTATATTTTAAACTAATTTTAAGTATTAAAAGAAAAAAAAAATTCAAATTAAATATTTTAAAATATTAAATTTAAATTAAATTTAATATATACGAAAACATTATGAAAATTTTACAACCCAATAAAAATGAAACCAAAGTCAATGACGTTTGACTTATGACGGATCTAGATGTCATGCCGCAGGCAGGTATACCAATATCGACAAAGTTAGTTTAGAAAGCTCCCCTTAACCTACTATCCAGCCGCCCACTTCGCCAGATCAGCTGGCTCATTGCCCGTTCGTTCTATCTATTTATTATCCCACTGGGGTTGAGTTGAGGGCTATCTACCGGCGGGGGCCTCTGCGTTTCGAATAGTGAGTGCATTCAGCCCTTATTTCACTCTCCTCTTTCTCGGATGGTTGCCAGTGTCATAATCTGACTGTATTGATCCGTTTCGGCTCAAAAGTCAATTAATGAACTCTCACTTTTAATCTTCAGGACTCAGTAGGAACCCTGTGTTCGGAACCCATTTTTAATAGATAGCGCTTTCAAACTTAGCTTAGTCTGGATTGCAATCATCAAATCAATGCCCGCATTTTACCCTGAGAACCAAATCGTCCAGCTAACAAAATATCATTTCCATGTTAAAGATGAGTACAATAAAGGATATAGTTTGATCCAATTCTTTGAAAATACATATAATGTAAATGAATTTTACGTATCCCTCGACTTTTGCGCGTCTTGCAACATTTTGTGTTGTGTGATTCTAATTGGAGGTTTCTTTAACCTCGTGCCATTTTGTTAGAAGATTGGAATCTTGATTATTTGAATATATAATAAGTTATATTGCGTGAGAGAGAGTTTTTTTAACCTCCTTTTGTTGGGAGATAGAATACTTCTTGTCGTATATGGACTAAATTGATTACATAAAACGATATACCACATGAGATAATATATAATATATATTCCGCGTTGTGTCTACATACACTGTTGAATTCTGTATATATACTTACACAACGCGCAGAAAGCTGGTATGTCAAAGTTTTAATATAGAGCGCACGGCAGAACGCTCGTTCCGGTAAGCTGTTGACGTTCGGCTGACGATGATGGGATGACGATAACATGTGTAAACGAGTGTGGAGGGGCGTGAATAAAGGGACGTTGTTGCCGTTCAGAAGGAGGGCCCCCGTTACTATAAATATTGTAATATCAAACCGCGTCTCCCGTTTCCAAGGACTGAGGAGAATAAAGGCACATGTCCACAGCGCTCGTTCACTCCATTAACTCCATTTTTTAATTCGCGGATCGCATGATTTATATAGTCGTCATGGCCGAACGAGATGGGAGAACGAAGAAGAGCACATTCAATCAAACGCAAAGGTCTAGGAGGCTGCTACTTTTCAGCAGCTGTCAGAAATGTCTAAGGTAAGCATACTTCGATAGATCTCGCGTTAATTTATTTCTTAACCTGTTATTTGATAGCAATTATGTGCAGCAAATCGTGTTGAGGCTAGAACTAAATTGCGAAAAATGCAAACGGAGGGCCATGAAGACGCTTGCAGGGATTTCAGGTAGATTCTCTGTTAAATTATTTTCAGCGGGTTGTGGCTGTTGTGATTTGTATGAACGTTTGACAGGTTTATTGATACATTGCAGGCGTTGACTCTATAGATATCAAAGCGAATGAGAGTAAGATCGTTGTAAATGGAAATGCAGATCCCGTGTGCATGATTCTCAACAAGTTTGCTCACATATTTGATGGAGAGCATGTGGATTCCTTCATCACGGAAATGTAAGTGTATTTCAACACTCAATCAAACATGATTGAACCAACTAAGGATTAATTTGAAAGTTTTTCATTTAGAAGGGTTTAGTGCTTGTTAGTCTTAAAGATGAAGGAAATTTCTCTTTCTACATCAAATTAACAGTGATGCAATGACACCCACCAACACCAAACCATTCATCACATGACCTAACTTTTTTGCAACTCTAAGAATGTGATTTTATCCACTTGGTTATGTGGAGGTCTTTGAGTGTGCTAGCTGCAACTTCCAACAATACTTTAAAATCTTTTCTAAAATTCAATTATATGTTTCTATCTCAAATGAAAAATAGATACTTATTATAAAATTTAATTATAGGGTATTATCTTCATTGTGTCTTGAAGGGGATATTATTA
>ML786209.1:1198134-1217839 GCA_009831015.1 Picea engelmannii | reverse complement strand
CAATGAAACATTAAAACATTGTGAAAACATTATTTTTTGAACAAGACGTTGCTCCATATTCTTCTCTCAACAATGCATTCTTAATATAGGTAAATAACCCCACTAAAAATCTTCTTTGCTTAGTCTTAGTCATCATGGCATGTGATTATTTCCCTACAATTTGATAATTTTTTTTATATGTAATGGTTGGATTAAGTATTACATAACCTACCTCATTCTAGATAATGATAGTCAAAAGAGAATCATCTCTTTATCCATAATCAAAGCCTTGTCTCTCCTCATAAGCAATCACCCTACCTACTTAATTTCCTCTTCATTAGGTCAAGACGGACCTTACCTTTTCCTTTGGACCTCATTCTAAGAACTTTGTTTGGTGCATTGTTATCCCACTCCACCATAAGTCTCAATATTAGGTAGAGATGCAGTTAACCATGTTTCCCTTGAAAATTTCCATCATCTCTACTAAGCCAAACATATCAAACTAGAGAATACAACCCAACCCAAACCATGGCTTCATATTTGACTGTATGTTGCATATAAAATACAACCCAACCTGCCACTACCTATTTGAGTGTGTATGTTGCATGTAAAATCTTACATAATAGAAGGAACACATGTTTTATTTAGCATACTCTTGAGTCATAATATTTGTAGTTTTTTTAATTGTATCACTAATCCTCCACAAATTGCTTTTCTCTCTCTACTTTGTTAGTTTCTCCTCTTCACTCATTGCTTAAACCTTAGAACAAAACTCAAAACTAGTAGAGATTGAGGGCATTCTCAAATCACAACTAGCAGAGCTTGAGGGCGTTCTCAAATCGTTTTACCTGTAGGTAAACTAAAATTTAGGAGTTTTGTTGGCCAGGATTATCAGCTTGACGTTGATAGAACACCATAGAGGTAATCACGTTGGAGCTCATCACATCCAAATTAGCAATGTTGCTTTGGTCTGAACAGATTTTGGGTGGAGAGAGAGTAGCAGAATTGTTTATTTGTTTGAGACGCATTGAATGATTTCCAATGGGATGACATGGTTCTACAAGGGACTTTGCACTGAAGAATCTGATGATATGATTCTATGTTAAATCATTGTACCTCGGCCTGGATTTGAATTCACCACACATGGAGATGTAGGTTGAGAGAATATCTCAACAGTCTCCTACAAATCCTCAAGCTAATCCCCAAACTTTAGTATGTTTCATTAATGAAGAATTATCTCTAACACCCCCCTTTAATGCTTACATTCAAAAAAACCTTACAATAATGAAATCACAGTTACAACACGTAAATAGTTACAACACTTTAACTTTGTCTGGCATGGTCTTCATTAGCGCCTATACCCACTCTGATGCCTCTGGACTGCACCCTTTCTCTTCCTCATATTCGAGCTTCCCATTCAACTCATTTAAAATATAAATGCTTCTAACCATCTTTGATGAACTTTGCATAATTGACACTTCTCGATCTCCCGAAGGACAATCTTGATATTGAGGTACTCTATGGAACTGCTACCATCTGTGAATACATGCCCCTCCGCGCTATTCATCAATTATCTAGGATAACATTCCGTATACGAAATATCTTCAGCAACCAATTATACAATTTGACCTTATAAAAATAACATGTACTGAATATCTTGAAGCACCAAAGTACAACAAAAATCCCAACTGATTGTATGCATAACCAAAAGGGTGATGAATTCTTATGGAACTGAAATACATTAAGAACCACCAATTTAGATCATGATACGTGTAATAGGTTCTACATCATAATAATTTATTTATTTTACAAACCAAAAATAAAGATATATAAAAAATATATATCA
Source organism: Picea engelmannii (assembly GCA_009831015.1). Classification (NCBI taxonomy): domain Eukaryota; kingdom Viridiplantae; phylum Streptophyta; class Pinopsida; order Pinales; family Pinaceae; genus Picea; species Picea engelmannii. The sequence goes on along the minus strand of ML786209.1, from coordinate 1,216,014 downwards.
TTCACAATAATTAATATAACTATTAATATCGTTTCTCGTCTTTGATTTTGATAGACTGGGCAAACATATCGCGTCAAGCATCAACATGCAATGCTACCACTGGTCGCAAGGGGCTGAGCAAGATAGCTCAGCACAAACTTTGGAATGAGCTCTTTGAGTACTATTGAATCAGATCTCCAGATCTGAACAATGGTTATCAAACCACCGCAGCACCTCCAATCATTATTGTTCTTCACTTGGTGTGCTTCAAATCACAGTAGTGATTGTCAACTAACGTGTGGCTCCTTTCTTCGTAGAGTAATTCACTCACACATCAAAGATCTCTGCAAATAAAAACAAAATGGCAACATGACGATTTTCTTGCACAATGATGTCCAGTCTACCTTCCTCTGCAACAATGAATTTTATCACAATTATGCTCAACAAATTCATGGGGGTTCCTCCATGCATGCAACGATTTTGGCAATGACGACTTCCCTCTTGTGACAATAACAGATCCAATGATCTCTGCTTAGGTAGGAATTTCTCTAAGTAGCGCAACTCCTCCACGGTTCTCACGGTCCTCTTGTTCACAACGCACATAATTTACTGGAGGCAGCAACTCCTTTCCTCAATAGCAATGTCAATCGTGATCTCATACCGAACTTGACAGCGTCATCACGTACCAACATACTATTTGACGGAGGAGAGATTTATCTTCAGGGTTTCCACAAGGTTGGGTGGTTCTCAGTACTGATGTTGATCGTTCATTCTAGGCAGCGACATCTTTCACACAACAACTACCTACACTCAAAAAATAAAATCAATCCACTCTCCTACAAAAAACTCATATACCTACACTGACCTATTTACACATATTTAATCATTGTAGAATAAGCATGATCACAACCACTCTCATGAGAGAGTTAGGGTTGAACCAACTCTGATACCAAATTAGAAATGGAGATGGAAGACATGCTTACACAAAACACTTAATTATATTACACATTAACACATCAAGATAACATGTATATATAGTTGGAGTGAGATCCAACTAACTCCACACATGGAGATGTAGGTTGAGAGAATATCTCAACAGTCTCCTACACATCCTCAAACTAATCCCTAAACTTTAGTATGCAGCATTAATGAAGCATTATCTCTAACACATTTATCCCTCAAATACTAAGTGGAGTGAGGTCGATTCTTGAAGTCACCCCAAGAAGATATGTGTTGCAAAATTGAAAAATGGAGGGATGAAGGGATGGGCGGTTGAGATGGATTTCATCGTCATCAACTAAATTTCTACCATAACAAAAACGTCTATTGCTTTAAGTAATTAAAAATACATGCAACTTATTAGATCTAAATTTGAATGTGATAAGTCTTTTGATGTGAAGTATATCAAAAATATTGACGAGAACAATAATATCTAGCATATAGTCTTTGTTTTCTATGTAAAAAATAAGGTACATGACCTTATATCACATCACTAGTTTCGTAGGTAGAATTTTACTCTCAATAGAAATATGGGACAAATTATGAGCTAAATTTGAAAGATTAAGCAATTAAAGTATGGTTCAATTAAAGTATGGTTCATGTGTGAGTGGGATTGTTTAATATCGATAGTTAGGTATTTAAATTGAGATTTAGAAAGTAAATTGATTAAAAATATGTATGATTTAATTATATTTTTGAAATTAAATTAATAAAAAATTTAATTGAATATATATATATATATATATATATATATATATATATATATATATATATATATAATTAAAAATTTATTTTATAATTTTATAAAATTTACGACAATATTGTTCATCCATTATATACATGATTAGATTAGAAAATGAATTCACATTTCTTAAATTGAAGAAAAAAAATTGTGGAGGATTGTGATTTTATAGAATGAAAATTCATTCTTCATGTGGGATGCATTTTGGCATATCAAACATATTGATTTGCACTACAAAAGCAATAGGTTTAAAAAAAATGCTATTAAACATAGTTTTAATAGTTTTAATATTGGTTTTTTATTGGGGTAGAGTGCTCTACAACTTTCAAGGAGGAAAAGACTTAGGAATATACTTGAGGAATTCGTTTCATCATGAGGTGGAAGTACTTGCTACTTTTAAGTTCTTATATATACAAATATACCGTGTTGTATCTACATACACTGTTGAAGTCTGTATATATACATACACAACGCGGCAGAACGCTCGTTCCAGTAGCTGTTGACGTTCGGCTGACGATGATGGGATGACGATAACATGTGTAAACGAGTGTGGAGGGGCGCGAATACAGGGACGTCGTTGCCGTTCAGAAGGAGGAATATGAAATCCCCCGTTACTGTGAATATTGTAATATCAAACCGCGTCTCCCGTTTCCAAGGACTGAAGAGAATAAGGGCACGTGTCCACAGTGCTACGTTTATACTACGGCTTTATATAGTCTTCATGGCCGAACGAGAATCATCTCTTTATCCATAATGATAGTCAAAAGAGAATCATCTCTTTATCCATAATCAAAGCCTTCTCTCTCCTCATAAGAAATCACCCTACCTACTTAATGTCCTCTTCACTAGGTCAAGATGGACCTTAACTTTTCCTTTGGACCTCATTCTAAGAACTTTGTTTGGTGCATTGTTATCCCACTCCACCATAAGTCTCAATATTATTTAGAGATGCAGTTAACCATGTTTGCCTTGAAAATTTCCATCATCTCTACCAAGCCAAACATATCAAACTAGAGAATACAACCCAACCCAAACCATGGCTTCTTATTTGACTGTATATTGCATATAAAATACAACCCAACCATAACCATGGCTTCTTATTTGACTGTATGTTGGATATAAAATACAACCCAACCTGCCACTACCTATTTGAGTGTGTATGTTGCATGTAAAATCTTACATAATAGAAGGAACAAATGTTTTATTTAGCATACTCTTGAGTCATAATATTTGCAGTTTTTTTTATTGTATCACTAGTCCTCTGCAAATTGCTTTTCTCTCTCTACTTTGTTAGTTTCTCCTCTTCACTCATTGCTTAAACCTTAGAACAAAACTCACAACAAGAAGAGCTTGAGGGCATTCTCAAATCACAACTAGCAAAGCTTGAGGGCATTCTCAAATCATTTTACCTGTAGGTAAACTAAAATTTAGGAGTTTTGTTGGCCAGGATTATCAGCTTGACGTTGATAGAACACCATAGAGGTAGTCATGTTGGAGCTCATCGCATCCAGATTAGCAATATTGCTTTGGTCTGAACAGAGTTTGGGTGGAGAGAGAGTAGCAGAATTATTTATTTGTTTGATACGCATTGAATGATTTCCAATGGGATGAAATGGTTCTACAAGGGACTGTGCACTGAAGAATCTGATGACATGATTCTATGTTAAATCATTGTACCTCATCCTGGATTTGAACTCACCGCACATGGAGATGTAGGTTGAGAGAATATCTCAACAGTCTCCTACAAATCCTCAAACTAATCCCCAAACTTTAATATGTTGCATTAATGAAGCATTATCTCTAACACCCCCCTTTAATGCTTATATTCAAAAAAACCTTACAATAATGAAATCACAGTTACAACACGTAAACAGTTACAACACTTTAACTTTGTCTGGCATGGTCTTCATCAGTGCCTATACCCACTCCCATGCCTCTGGACTGCACTCTTTCTCTTCCTCATATTCGAGCTTCCTATTCAATTCATTTAAAATATAAATGCTTCTGACCATCTTTGACAAAATTTGCATAATTGACACTTCTCGATCTCCCGAAGGACAATCTTGATACTGAAGTACTCTATGGAACTCCTACCATCTATGAATACACGCCCCTCCATGCCATTCATCAATTATCGAGGATAACATTCCGTATACGAAATATCTTAAGCAACCAATTATACAATTTGACCTTATAAAAATAACATGTACTGAATATCTTGAAGCACCAAAGTACAACAAAAATCCTAGCTAATTGTATGCATAACCAAAAGGGTGATGAATTCTTATGGAACCGAAATACATTAAGAACCACCAATTTAGATCATGATATGTGTAATTGGTTCTACATCATAATAATTTATTTATTTTACAAACCAAAAATAAACATATATAAAAAATATATATCATTAACAATAATTAATATAACTATTAATATCATTTCTCATCTTTGATTTTGATAGACTCGGCAAACACATCGCGTCAAGCATCAACATACAATGCTACCACTAGTCGCAAGGGGTTCAACAAGATAGCTCAGAACAGACTTTAGAATGAGCTCTTTGAGTACTATTGACCTGGATCTGCAGATCTGAACAATGGTTATCAAACCACCGCAACACTTCCAATCATTATTGTTCTTCACTTTGTGTGCTTCAAATCACAGTGACGATTGTCAAGTAACACGCGACTCCTTTCTTCGTAGAGTAATTCACTCACACATCAAAGATCTCTACAAATAAAAACAAAATGGCAACATGACGATTTTCTTGCACAATGATGTCTAGTCTATCTTCCTCTGCAACAACAAATTTTATCACAATTATGCTCAACAAGTTTGTGGGGGCTCCTCCATGCACGCAATGATTTTGGCAATGACGACTTCCCTCTTGTGACAATAACGGATCCAATGATATCTGCTCAGGTGGGAATTTCTCTAAGCAGCGCAACTCCTCCACGGTTCTCATGGTCCTCTTGTTCACAATGCACAGAATTTATAGGAGGCAACAACTCCTTTCCTCAACAACAATGTCAACCGTGATCTCATACCGAACTTGACAACTTCATCACGTACCGACATATTATTTGACGGAGGAGAGATTTATCTTCAGGGTTTCCGCGAGGTTGGGTGATTCTCAGTACTGATGTTGATCGTTCATTCTATTCAGCAACATATTTCACACAACAACTACCTACACTCAAAAAATAAAAACAATCCACTCTCCTACAAAAAAACTCATATACCTACACTGACCTGATTACACATATTTAATCATTGCAGAATAAGCATGATCACAACCACTCTCGTGAGAGAGTTAGGGATGAACCAACTCTGATACCAAATTAGAAATTGAGATGGAAGACATGATTACACAAAACACTTAATTATATTATACATTAACACATCAAGATAACATGTATATATAGCTGGAGTGAGATCCAATTAACTCCACACATGGAGATGTAGGTTGAGAGAATATCTCAACAGTCTCCTACACATCCTCAAACTAATCCCTAAACTTTAGTATGCAGCATTAATGAAGCATTATCTCTAACACATTTATCCCTCAAATACTAAGTGGAGTGAGGCCGATTCTAACGACTGGTAGAACACGCTGCTTGAAGTCACCCCAAGAAGACATGTGTTGCAAAATTGAAAAATGGAGGGATGAAGGGATGGGCAATTGAGATGGATTTCATCGTCATCAACTAAATTTCTACCATAACAAAAACGCCCATTGTTTTAAGTAATTAAAAATACATGCAACTTATTAGATCTAAATTTGAATGTGATAAGTCTTTTGATGTGAAGTATATCCAAAATATTGATGAGAACAATAATATCTAGCATATAGTCTTTGTTTTCTATGTGAAAAATAAGGTACATGACCTTATATCACATCACTAGTTTCGTAGGTAGAATTTTACTCTCAATAGAAATATGGGACAAATTATGAGCTAAATTTGAAAGATTAAGCATTTAAAGTATGGTTCATGTGTGAGTGGGATTGTTTAATATCAAGAATTAGATATTTAAGTTGAGATTTAAAAAGTAGATTGATTAAAGATATATATGATTTAATTACATATTTGAAATTAAATTAATAATTTTTTTAATTGAATATATATATATATATATATATATATATATATAAATAATTATTTTATAATTTTATAAAATTTACGACAATATTGTTCATCCATCCATTATATACATGATTAGATTAGAATATGAATTCACATTTCTTAAATCAAAGAAAAAAAATTGTGAAGGATTGTGATTTTATAGAATGAAAATTCATTCTTCATGTGGGATGCATTTTGGGATATCAAACATATTGATTTTCATTACAAAAGTAATAGGTACAAAAGTAATAGGTTTAAAAAAAATGTTATTAAACATAGTTTTAATGTTGTTTTTAAATTGGGGTAGGGCTCTCTACAACTTTCAAGGAGGAAAAGACTTAGAATATACTTGAGGAATTAGTATCATCATGAGGTGGAAGTACTTGCTACCTTTTAAGTTCTTATTAATGACAAAATAAAATTAGTTTGTAAAGTCACATTGATATTGACAACTCTATGATAATCATAACAACTAGATACTTTTGAACTATTCCATCCAATCTTCCTTTTAAAATTTATTAGAAAAAACTAACCACCACTTTCCCTCTTCTATAATTAGTAAAGTCAATGATTAACAATTTTATTATATTATAAGATCCAATAACTATTGCAAGGTCCAACTTACCTTGAAGTACAACATTCAATAAATAATATCCAATCTTTTTGGTTTTTAAAACTTAGCAAATTTAAGAAACATTAATAAAAATATAATATCCAATCTTTTTGGTTTTTAAAACTTTTCAAACTTAAGAAAACATTAATAAAAATAACTATATTTACCTTAATTATTCCCTTTTTTTTCTTTTATTCAATTTTATTCAATGTTTTTCATGAAAAGTGATGAAAAAAAAGTGTATTTGAAGCAAAATGATGGAGAATGATTTCAAAAATAACAATTTTTCAATAAAAAAATATCTTACAAACCAACAATTAACACTTGTGACTAGGTGACAATATGGTTTTGGCATTTGATGTTAACTAATATTAACATTTAATGCCATGGTTGAATCCCCGATGTGATGACCTCCATTTCATGCGTGATAACCTCCATTTCATGCATTGCAAAAATATTCATGACATTAAATATTTACATGCATCAATTACATCCCCTCTCCCATACATCCATTTCAATCATTTTAATTGTTAAAGAAAATAATAATCAAATCGTACAAAATAATTATATTATTTAAAGCATAAGAGCTATACTACATAGAACTATAGAACAGAAGTATTAAATATTTTAAATATTTTATATTTTAAATTAATTTTAAATATTATATTAGGAAACAAAATTCAAATTAAACATTTCCCGATAATAAATTTCAAAATTTCGAAACTATTTTTTCTTTTTAAAAAATTATGAAAACTTGACAACCCAATAAAAATCAAACTAAAGTCAATGACGTTTGACTTATGACGAATCACTAGATATCATGCCGGAGGCAGGTATACAAATATCGACCAAGTTAGTTTATAAAGCTCCCCTTTACCCTACTATCCAGCCGCCCACTTCGCCACATCAGCTGGCTCATTGCCGGTTCGTTCTATCTATTTATTATCCGACCTCTGCGTTTTCTAATAGTGAGTGCATTCAGCCCTTATTTCACTCTCCTCTTTCTCGGATGGTTGCGAGTGTAATAATCTGATTGTATTGATCCGTTTCGGCTCAAAAGTCAATTAATGAACTCTCACTTTTAAACTTCAGGAGGAACCATGTGTTAGGAACCCATTTTTAATAGATGGCGCTTTCAAACATAGGTTAGTCTGGATTGCAAGCATCAAATCAATGCCCGCATTTAACCCTGATAACCAAATCGTCCACTAACAAAATATCATTTCCATGTTAAAGATGAGTACAATAAAATAAAGGATACGGTTTGATCCAATTCTTTGAAAATACATATCCTTCGACTTTGTAAATGAATTTTACGTATCCTTCGACTTTTGCGGGTCTTGCATTCTAATTGGAGGTTTCTTTAACGTCGTCAAGCATCTCGCGTGAGAAGATTGGAATCTTGATTATTTGAATATATAATACATTATATCGCGTGAGAAAGATGTTGACCTAGTACTTTTAGAAGATTGGAATCTTCTAAAAGATTGGAATCTTGATTATTTGAATATATAATAAGTTATATCGCGTGAGAAACAGTTTTTTTTAACCTCGTGCCATTTTGTTTGGAGATGAATATTTTTTGTCGTATATGGATTAAATTGATTATATAAAACGATATATTACATGAGATAATATATAATAGCACAACCACAAGTCACTGGTGGCTGGTGAATGTTGAAATAATCGAGCCCTGGGCATTAAATAACTGCAGAACCTTGTGCATTAAATAACCTACGTGATAAGATGACGCGGTAAAAGTTTCAGGCAGGAAAATCCAGCCCATTAAATAATAGTTGGAGCAAAAATAGTGGCTGGTAAACTTGGGCTTTTTAGAAAATGAAACCTTAATCACTCAAGGTGACAATCAGTTAGCCATCATAATAAATTTTAAATTTTAAATATGATTAAGTAAAAGTAAAAAAATAAACATGTAAATGGATGTCATTATAATAGTGAATAATAGTGAGTAAGTTAGTGGTTGAAATCACAACTATTGATTTATTGGGACGACTAAGAATATTCCAACAATATTTAATCTTGTCTATACAAAACTGATTAAGTACTAAAAACATATTAAATGTGCCCATTATCAATAGGTATACACCTTTCGACTTAAATATATATGCCGTATTGTATCTACATACACTGTTGAAGTCTATATATATAGATACACAACAAGGCAGAACGCTCGTTCCAGTAGCTGTTGACGTTCGGCTGACCATGATGGATGACGATAACATGTATAAACGAGTGTGGAGGGGCGCGAATACAGGGACGTCGTTGCCGTTCAGAAGGAGGAATATGAAATTCCCCGATACTGTAAATATTGTAATATCAAACCGCGTCTCCCGTTTCCAAGGACTGAAGAGAATAAGGGCACGTGTCCACAGTGCTACGTTTATACTACGGCTTTATATAGTCTTCATGGCCGAACGAGATGGGAGAAAGAAGAAGAGGAGCACATTCATCCAAAGGCAAAGGTGTAGGAGGGTGTTACTTTTCAACAGCTGTCAGAAATGTCTAAGGTAAGCCAATTTCTATCGATCTCGCGTTAATTTATTTCTTAACCTGTTATCTGATAACAATTGTGTGCAGCAAATCGTGTTGAGGCTAGAGCTAAATTGCGAATGAGGGTAAGATCACTGTAAATGGAAATGCAGATCCCGTGTGCCTTACCGCTACTCTCAGAAAATTCGGATTCGCTGAATTGGTCAGCGTGGGACCTCTTAAGATGGAAAAGGACGACTAGGAGGAGGCTGAGCAAGAGGATATAAGTTATGTCATTCTTCCAAAAATTTGTGATGGGTGGAGCGGCTACACCTATTACTGAAAAGAGGAGAACGCGAATGAGCTGCTTGATCCATCTCTGTAACCTCTAAGTTAGTCTCTGCATCCTGCCACTACTTTGGTCTCTATGGACACTGCGAAGGGTGTTCGAAAAGAGATCCAAAGGGCGCTGGGCAACAGATCCAAGAATGCTCTTTTCGCCGGTTTTCGTAGAGGCGGGAGAAAGGCCAACGGGGTCAATAATGCTGCTTTTCATTGTAAATTTCCACTACGTTCGGCTTTGACATTATAATTTTGCACGGTACAAAAACCAATGTTGTTGCTTTCTTCTTTTTGCCAAATAATTTGTTCTCAACAGGAAATTCAAAACAATTTATTTGGTTTGGATTTGGAATTTGATAGATTTTTAGATGATTCGAATTTACAATAAATTTAAAATATCATAAAAGATTTGTAAGTTATATATTTAATTAAAATATATTTGAGAGAATTATTATTGTGTAGATTTGGTTGTAAATTAATTAAAGTGGTTGAAAGATTTGAATTAATTTATATAAGATAAATTAATATAAATATGAAATGGTATTTTTTTATAAAAAATTGAGATAATATTTTGAAGAAATGGTATTTTTTTTATATAAAATTATGATAATATTTTGAAAGGTAATTTTGTTTAAATTTATTAAATCTGTAGCGAAACTAAATATAATTAATTTACAAATTTTAACATAAACTCTAATTAAAATTTGTAAATGAAATATACTATCTATATTCATTGTGCATATGCTAGTATAACCCTAACCTTGTTCTACCCAACTTAACATAATGAAACCTATATATCATGTGGGTATATATCATCTAGGAATACAGGAATACACTATAGCAAAACTATTAATACCATATCTATTAAGTTATTAATCATAACTTAAGCTATCATTTTAATCTGATTCCTTTGGAGCGGAAAGAATACATGTTTGCCCAATCAATAGAATAGGGTCATAAATCAGAAAAGAATTATAGAAAACAAAGGCTAGTGGAGTTGAAAAGGGAAGAAACGGGTATGGTTGCGTTTATAAAAGAAGATAATACTTTAAAAGCTTCACCATATCATACATTTAGACTACATTTAAATTAGAAAAGAATATCTTTGAAGATAAACAAAATCAAAATGCTCATCCCATTAAAATTCACAAATTTAATAGTTAAATCCAAACATCTTTGACATCAATTCGCTCTATGTCACACCCGCTTTTAGAATTGCCAAGGAAAAGATACGATTTCCATTTACAGCTTAAAATCTAATGCTTGAGGATTATTTTTAAATAAATTCTAAATGCTATGTCTCCCACATTAAAGGGGAGCCGTTTCATGAAAACAAACTTTGTGGATCCCTAATTGCAGAGTCCAATGAAAAGACGACGAAATTTATTACTCTATCCACGTTTTTCTTTATTACTCTCAGAATATGAAACTGGTGGCTCGTATGGTAGATATGGTAAACGTGGTTGAAATGTAAATATAATATTATAAAACAAAAAAAGTTAATAGTGAAATAAATTTTTAATTTCAAGTAAGTTTGTTAATCTCTTGAATGTGGCAATCAGATGGCTTGAGCTCAAAGTCCACATTAATTTTTATTTTGTTATGGTTGTTATTTGATTACACTTCGAAATAATTTAAAAAATATGTTAAAATATTCAACCCGCACACTAAAGGAATTGTGTCAGATTGTTCAACAAAATAATTACACCGAAAGGCGTATACCTATTGATAATGGGCACAATTAATGATCTTTTAATCTTAAATTTTAATTTGATGGCTAAGCATTGAAGATGCTGGCATATTCTTAGTCGTCCTCCAAAATCAATGTGTCAGATTTATTGTTCATAACTTCCTTACATTTATGAAGGCATCCGTTAACATGTTTACTTTTTTACATTTACCTAATCACATTATAAATTTACTGTAAAAATACATAATTGCCACGTTCAAATGATTAAAGAGGATTAAAATATATACAGGCCACGTTTATATCATTAAAAAACATTATGCACGGAAGTTTTATGTGCGCTTTGTGTTGGAGTCACGGCTCAGTGACGACTCCCCTTTCGGCGTTCTCTAGCAGACTCGTATAAAGAAAAATCTTAAACTTTGAAAGGAGAGGATAGGGAAATTTTGTTTAGTAGATTATGAATTAAAAAGTCGACCGTCAATTTGTTGTTAATGCACATGTAATTTAATGCAATACAATATTGAGTTTGGTAAATGTAACAAGGAAATAAGGAATGTATTTTTGGTATTTTATGTAATAGAGATTACTACATAGATTATAATGAGAGGTTACAACATATGATGATCTTCTGCAATTGATATAAGAAACTAGGCATTGCATATTTAAAATCATTTTATTAGTTTTTACGGTAGGTATAGAGATAGTTATCGATAATTCATTGACTTTATATTAGTTTGTCTTTTGACCACAAATATTTGTATAATCTTTATTGTTGGAGTTAGGGAACTAAAAACATTGATTTTTATATACTAAAAAGTACCAGATATGTAGTGATTTGATTGGATAAAAAGTTCGAGGTCTTATTGTCGGCTTCGCTATTCCCAATGTTTGATATGTTAACATATCCATACTTTTTTATCGTGTACATTATTTTTTAATCATATATTTTTCGTATGTATTGCTTGAACGTGGATTAATGCTAACATTAGTTTGAATGTTTGTCTTAGCATTTTTTGCTACCTAAATTTTTGGCAATGTTTGATATGCTAGCATATCCAAAGTTTGGCCTTCGAATACATTCTCTAGTGTTCGAACTATTGTTGCATAAATTATAAAAAAAAAAATCGGGTATGTCAGAGACCTGTCACATTGCATTTTTTTCTTAAATGTTTACAAAGCATTTTTGACAGACTTAAATGTTTACCTAATAGGCTTGGCAACGTTGAATGTTTACTTAGCAGTCTTGTTACAATACATTTTCTTACGTTTTTATTTATTTATATGCTTCAACGACATTGTTGGTTCACTAGTTCATGCTTGTTTTTTGCATCTCCACTGATTTCTTATTTGCATGTTGTTGTTGTTCTTGTTTGCCTGTTCGTCTTGTTGCAGTTTGCACATTTGGGGTTCTGCAACCGTGATTGGAACTGCGTCATTTCTGGTGGGCTAGTTGTTGATTTCTTATTTGTTTCCTATATGTTGTTTATTATTGTTTGATTCAACTTTACAGGCTTGGGGTCATGTGGCTGCAGTTGGGCCTTTTGGTGCTTCTTATTTGGGTTGTTATTTGCTCCTTGTTCTTGTCTGCCTAGGGTTTGCAATGTTGGGGTGATGCATCCACAGTTGGATCTCTTGATCTCTTGTTACATTGTTTTGCAGTTGACTCTCCATAAAATACTATTAAGATAAAATAACATACAAAAAAATCACATTCGATGTGAATTGCATCTCTTACGCGTTGAACCAGAGTTTGTCGGCCTCAAACTATATTTCATAGCTGGCGATGTTTTTTCCATGGTTTATGTCTTACTATGGTTTCATAGTTATGAGAGTAAGTTTTTTTTTGTGGGCGATATAGTTGTTCTCTCCTCTTTTTTCCTCTTGTAAACTGTGTTTCTGGTTCTATAGTTTCTCACATTTCCATGTTCATTACGATCGACTGTCATTCAGTTGCATACTTAGCCAATTTTATGGATGCAGATTCACAGATAGGGGCTATCGAACTATGGAAGCCCATGTTCAGTGTATACATCTTGCACCCAGAACTTTCGTGCTCTATAATTCGACCCCGCACTCCTCGAACTGGCAACCGTGCCTCTTCCTGCGATGAGTTTGTCTATCCTACCTACCTTTCCATACTTAGTTGAGTTTTCAAATTTTGGTTGTTTTTTCCATGGTTTATTTCTTACTATAGTGTCATAGTTATGAGAGTATGTTTTGTTGTGTGAGCGATATAGTTGTTCTCTTCCTTTTTTTTCCCTCTTGTAAACTGCGTTTTTTGTTCTATAGTTTCTCACGTTTCTGTGGTCATTCCGACTGACCGTTGTTCGGTTGCATACTTAGCTAGTTTTATGGATGATGATCCACAGATAGGTTCTATCGAACTATGGCATCTCGTGTTCGGTGTATACATCTTGCACCCAGAACTTCTGTGCTTTACAATTCGACCTCACACTCCTCGAATTCGCAAGTGTGCCTCTGCCTGCGATGAGTTGGTCTATCCTACCTACCTTTCCATACTTAGTCGAGTTTTCAAATTTTGGCAGGTTGAAGCCTTTCCGGGTTCAGAAAATTTAAAAGCATTTGTCTCTCCCCTCCATCCCCGCTACCTTCTGCCCTTTTCAATAGACATTAATTATGCTTTCAAAAGTCACAATCGACCAGACAAGTTCGAAAAAATTGTCTTTAATAAGTGGAAATCTTGAGGACATCTCCCATTAAAATGAATAGACAGGCGAATATTATGGGATCTAGTAATTTCTTTTGCCTACATTTTGAATTTGCAAACAAAAAAAAATTTGGCTCTTTTATTTTTCTTAAAGGCTTCAGCATAGTCCACGAATGTGTCACCCATAGAAGCCTTGACGTCATGTCCCTCTTTAATATTGTGCATATCTTAGATGTTAGATTTGAGAATATGCTCGCATATGGGAATGTTAATACGTGCTATTAGTCACCTTTCAACGTACATATTCGAAAAGATTGGCATTAATAAGTAAAAATATCGAGAACATCTATCATTAAAATGAATTAACAAAAAATCTACAGAACATCATCTAGAATTGCTTTTAAATACTTATTTCCATTTCTCTCTATCATCAAAGAGTTGCACTTTAGGGTTCCTTTGTTCTAATGTTCCTGGTCATGGACATGTAAGACAACTTAGAGATGCGATTGAGGCCCAAATGAAAGAAGAGAGACTAGTTTTATGTGACGTGAGCTTTGAGTAAAAAAAAAACTTTGTTATCCAACAAAAACTCAAAGAGGAGGGAAAAAAAAGAACAAGTATCTTTTGGTTGGTGTTCTCCCTGTATTTGATGCTTTGGTTGGTTGAAAGGCTTGCCTAGAGATTTGTTTGTTGATCTTCTTCTTTTTCTTGCTGAGAATTGTAATGGTTTTTTAGGTCACGTGCAAAATACTTCTTCGTTGAAGTATATAGTTTCTTCCAACAACACAGATTTGGCAAGTGTATCGAGTTTTGCAAATCACACAAGAATTTGTCGTCCTCGGGGACATCACACTTACTGTGGCTTGAAAAATGGTCTATGATGTTCGTGAATGACGTAGAATATTACTCCATTTTTGAATGTAACCAGAGGCGAGTAACATAAACTATATGGATGGATAAAACAACATATTATCACTATGAAAAATTATATTTCAAAGTTTGATGACCTACTTTTGGGTGTGGTAACCGACTTGAAAGAAAGCCGTGTTCTTTGTCAAAGTTTGTTCGATTTTCTCTGGATGTAGTTACAGACTCCACATATTTGGCATCACCTCTGAACATTCCATACCTTTCTGTGGCCTTCCATATTTGCCACCACTATTACGAAATATATATTTTGATGTGATCTGCAACATTTGATACACTTTCAAAATCTTTGTTGATGCATTCTGTAGAATTTGATACACTTGTCAGACCTGTGCTGCCCGAAGAAGTCATGTACTTCAACAGAATAACATTTTGCAGATGGGTTAGATGTTCCTTCCATTTTACTATAATAAAACAAAGAAGTTCATCATACAAATCTTCATCCAGGCTTTTCAACCAAACAGATGATCAAATATAGGGAGAATAGTAGTCACAACATACTTGAATTTGTTTCCCGTCCCATAGTTGATGTCACATAAAACAACTCCCTCGACTTTGAATTGGGCCTAAATCACATTTCTAAATTGTCTCGGATGTCAATGGTCAGGAACATTACAAGGAAAGCACCTTAAACCCCAAATTTTCGACGACATAGGGAATTTAATACTTGACAAAGAATGGAATGTTGAATAACCAACCAATGCAAGCATGCCATATCTGGAAGAGACAAGCTATTACAAAAACTAGGATAGATCTACTTGGCAACACCAATTAAGTCCAAGACCCTAAATTGATATTCAACTCGTTTTTTACAAATAAAGGATTTGATGCTCAAAAAAACTGTCAACAAGCTTCATCAATGTACATATTTTTTATTGGTCGAGGGCAGACCAAATCGCAATCATTGTGGCAAATAATCTCAGCTGCATTTTGTAACCCATCTTATTTCAATATAGAATAATTGAAGTTTTTTTTTTAATAGTGTTTTCTAACCTCTGGTATTGCTTTTCATTTTATTTTCTACCTTTTTTCCCTGTTTGTCGTTAAACATGGATGACAAGATTTTCTTTTTGTTGCCCACTGCTTCAATTTAAATAAAGGCTACTATGTTTGTTGCTTACATTTTACATTGAAGAATAATTTTTCATAGGCCATACTTATGTGGCGTGGACCCTATACTTAGAGAAAGAAATTGGAGGACTCGTCCTTCTTTCATTCTTTGAGGCCCGTAAATAGAATGAATTAATGACTTACAACAAGGCAGCTCAAGTGTTGACAACATGTTCATGTTCAATATCTTGCATATATTGCAACTTCTTCTATTTGATAATATCCTTGCATATATACGAATATGAGTACTATTGGAATAAATATAAAAACTTCCTCTTGGGCAAAACTTAGGCAATTATCTGGCCATCGGGTCCATGTTCTGTCATATACTTCTTGCAGCCAAAGAGCTTCCATGATCTGCAATTTATGCTTTAACTAGTGATAACTCACCAGAGGTTAAAAAATCTTGGCATTAATAAAGGAACGACTGAAGTTGCCTTAATTACTTAAATTACACCATTTTTTGATTAAATTAAATTAAATTTAGATATTAATGTTTATGGAAAGTCAATGTTTTCTCATGTCATTGCAAGGAATACAAGATGAATAGATGATAAGGATTTTATCTCACTGAAACCACATTGCAAATTCATGTTTCTTGTTGCGTTATATACATCTTGTAGTCAAAACTTTTGTGGTTTCAATGAAATTTGTGAACCGAAGAGAATCATGCAAATTGGGAGATCATTTGCATTTGAAACAAAAACAATCCATTAATATATATTAGTATGCATACTATTCAAATAAATATCAAAACTTTCTCCATTAATACATATTAGTATGAATACTATTGAAATAGATATCAAACCTTTCTCTTGGTCAATACTTAGCCAATTATCTGGCCACCAGGCCCCGGGTTCGCGGTATCCAACACCTATGTCTCATGTTCTGTCATATACATATTGAAGGCAAAGAACTTTAGTGATATGCAATTTATGATTTTACTAGTGAGAACCCAGCAGGGGTTCAAAAACATTGTCATTAATAAACGGGAAAAAAAAAGTTTTTCAACTGTTAGATACTTATCCCTTTTCCCCTTTTATTTTTCCCGTCCATTATCTTTTTTTGGATTTATACTTAGTCGTCTTTATATGATCGATGGTTGTAGGGTTGGCAGGCTGACATATCTTCATCTCCATCTGTATCTTCACATGACGAATTCGATTGACTTTTATTCCTTTGCATACTTAGTGAATTTTATGGCTGCGGTTGCCAGGTTGGCTCATACGAACTCGCCTTTTCTTCTTCCTGCCCATTATCTCTTTCTAGATATATACTTAGTCTCCTTTCTATGATATCTGGTTCCAGGGTTGGTGGGCTGACATGTCTTCATCTCCATATATATCCTCACATGACGAATCCGACCGAATGTTGTTCCTTTCCATACTTTGCCAATTTTATGGTCATGCTTGTCGGGTTGGCGCTTATGAACTCGGTTGTTTATTGTTCCGTTATATACATCTTGAACTCAAAATATCTATGATCTACAATTCCACCATGGTTTCGTATACACTAACTTCATTCAAAGCATCTATCGTTGCCTTCCATTCCCACCAACTTCGCGTCCTTACTTATATACATTAACTATGCTCTTACTAGTGACAACTGGACACACTGGTACGAAAGAATTGGTGCCCTCTGCTCTGCCATATACAAATTGACTACCAGAATTTGACATCGTCCCCTCTTCCATGTTACACATTATGCATTCAAATGTTTTGAACTATACAATTTGGCCGTCGAGGCCTTGCGTCCTCTTGGGAAACCTTGTGACCCTATTTTGGATCCTCGCATTCACGGGTTCATGAAAAATCCAAGTCCTAGTCACTGTTTCCTATTCTGCCCATCCTTGTACTTATTTCCATATATGCAACACCAAAGGTTTAATACTAGAACGACATCATGCAACAAGCGTAAAAAAATTGTCATTAATAAGAAAAAGTCGGGACAACCAACCATCCCTAAAGAATTTGTCCAGAAACATGCAAATAAGATATTTCTTAGCAAAAGCAAGTCCTGGCCAACGTTTCTATGTTTCGTACTTGCACACTTTTTCGATTGCGGGTTCCTGGATTGACGGCCTCAAAAATGTGTTTTGAATTTTCCGTGAGTTGCAAACAGTGCCCTGAGTTCCGAAATATACAATTTATCTGCGAGAATGTATAAAAACTCTTAATTATCCTCTTCCCCCCCCCC
>ML786209.1:1181714-1198102 GCA_009831015.1 Picea engelmannii | reverse complement strand
ATTATCCCTTTGTGGTTTTATATTTAGTCGCATCTATATGATCACAGCCTCATGGATTCGCAAATTGGAAAATCTTTATCTATATATTCACACCATCAACCCGATCGACCATGGTCACTTTCAATACTTAGCCAATATACATCTTGCACCCAAAGAACTTTCGTGATCTGCAATTTATGCATTTACTAGTGAGAACTCACCAGGGGTTCGAAAGGATTTGCATTGATAAGCGAACAATAGATGTTCTTCTATGAGATACTTAGTCATTTTTCCCTTGTCTTCTTCCCATGTATTATCATTTTCTAGTTATATACTTGGTCGCCTTTCTATGATCGTGGGTTCCAACGTTGTCATGTTGACATATCTTCATCTCCATCTATATACTCACATAATGAATCCGACTGACCATTGTTCCTTTTTATACTTAGTCAATTTTATGTCTGCGGTTGTCGGGTTGGCGTTTTCGAACTTTGTTGCCTCTTGTTCTGTGGTATACATCTTCCACTCAAAATTTTCGTGACCTACAATTCCATCGTAGACTCCTTCATCATTTTTCCCTTTTTTTCTTTCCATGTATTATTGTACTATAAAGTATGGACATGAGATTTTATAGAGCATGTACGGATTCCACATTCCATACTTAGCCACTTTTTGGATCGCGGGTTATCAAGCGGGCGGGCTAAAAATTGGGCCTCCATTGTTTTGTGCCCTACAAATAGCACCCAAAATTTCACGATATACAAATTGACAAGCGGACCTGCAAGTTGGCTGGCTCAACATTGCACTTTTATTGTTCTGTGTCCTCCAAACAACGCCCACAGTTCTGTGATATACAAATTGACAGATGGACTCCAGGGCTGGTGGGGTCAATATTGGCATTGTTTATGGATGGTAATCCCTATCAACTATCTAACAGTATCTAAAAAATTTATTTTGAATACTAAATTAGCTCTTAATAGTAACAACTGGACACACTGGTACGAAGCAGTTGGCATCACACCCTCCGCAATATACAAATTGACTATTGGATTCTGACATTGTCCTCTCTTCCATGTTACAGATTATGCATTCAAACGTTCCAAGCGATAAAATTTGAACATCAAGGCCTTGCGTCTTCTAGAGAGACCTTGTCAGCCTGTTTTGGATCCTCCTATTGTCGGGTTCACGAAATGTCCAATTCTTGGATATTGTTTCGGGTTGGATCTTTCGAACTCTGCTGGTTCTTGTTCCGTAATATACATATTGCACTCAAAATTTTCCGTTCTCTACAATTCCACCGCACACTCAACCCTTTTTCCCTTTTCTTCTTCCCATGTGTTATCGTCTTCTGGTTATATACTTAGTTGCCTTTCTATG
Source organism: Picea engelmannii (assembly GCA_009831015.1). Lineage (NCBI taxonomy): Eukaryota > Viridiplantae > Streptophyta > Pinopsida > Pinales > Pinaceae > Picea > Picea engelmannii. Next base: position 1,196,746 of record ML786209.1, on the reverse strand, counting down.
ATCACAGGTTCTAGTGTTGGCGGGCTGCCATATCTTCATTTCCATCTATATCCTCGCATGACGAATCCGACCGACCGTTGTTCCTTTCCATAATTAGCCAATTTTATGTTTGTGCTTTCCGGGTTGGTGCTTTTGAACTATGTTTCTTCTTGTTCCGTGATATACATGTTGAAATCAAAACTTCCATCATATATAATTCCACCAATGACTACTTGAACTCACAAGCTTCATTCTACCACAGTTCACAAATATTTCAAAGTATCTGTCGCTGCCTTCCATCCCCACTAACTTCCTGTCATTCCTAATTTACATTGGTTGTGCTCTTACTAGTGACATCTGAACACAATAGTATGAAACAATTGGCATCCAACCCTCCACAATATACAAATTGACTACTGGGTTCACATCTTGTATTCAAAATTTCCGTGATCTACAATTCCACCGTGGAATCCTTAGTCCTTTTTCCCTTTTCTTCTTCCTGTGTATTATGGATTTCTAGTTATATACTTAGTCACCTTTCTATGATCACTGGTTCCAACATTGGCGGGCTGACATATATTTATCTCCATCTATATAATCACATGACAAATCTGACCGACCGTTGTTTCTTTTCATACTTAGCAAATTTTATGGTCGTGGTTTCCGAGTTTGCGATTTCGAACTCTGCTTCTTCTTGTTCCGTGATGTACATCTTGCACTCAAAACTTATATGATCTACAATTCTACTACAGACTCCTTGAACTCACAAGCTTCGCTCTACCACGGTTCACAAATGTTTCAAAGTATCCGTCGTTTCCTTTCATCCCCACTAACTTCTTGTCCTTCCTAATATACATTGGTTATGCTCTTACTAGTGACAACTACACACATTGATACAAAACAATTGGCATCTGACCCTCCACAATATACAAATTGACTACTGGGTTCCGACATCGTCCCCTCTTCCGTGTTACAGATTATGCATTTGAATGTTTTGAATGATACAATTTGACCGTTGAGGCCTCATGTCTTCTGGGGAGACCTTTTCAGCCTATTTTGGATCCTCATGTTGACAGGTTCACGAAATCTCCAATTCTTAGTCACTGTTTTGGGTTGGCACATTCGAACTCTGTTGCTTCTTGTTCTATGATATACATATTGCACTCAAAATTTCCGTGATTTACAATTCCACCACGGAATCCTTAGTCCTTTTTCCCTTTTCTTCTTCCCATGTATTATCGCTTTGCGATTATATACTTAGTCTCTTTTATATGATCGCGGGTTCCAGCGTTGGCAGGCTGACATATCTTCATCTCCATCTATATCCTCACATGATGAATCCGACCGACCATTGTTCCTTTACATACTTAGCCAATTTTATGGTCGCGGTTGACTTTCAAACTCTGTTGCTTCTTGTTCCATGATATACATATTGCACTCAAAATTTCCGTGATTTACAATCCCACCACAGACTCCTTAGTCCTTTTTCCCTTTTCTTCTTCCCATGTATTATCACTTTGTGGTTATATACTTAGTCTCTTTTCTATGATCGTGGGTTCCAGCGTTGGCAGGATGACATATCTTCATCTCCATCTATATCCTCACATGACGAATGCGACCAACCATTGTTCCTATCCATACTTAGCCAATTTTATGGCCACGGTTGTCGGTTTAGCGCTTTTGAACTCCATTGCTTCTTGTTCCATGCTATACATCGTGCACTCAAAACTTTCGTGCTCTAAAATTCGACCGCGAACTCCTTGAACTCACAAGATTCACTCTACCACTGATCACAAATGTTTCAAAGTGTCTATCGTTGCCTTCCATTCCCACTAAATTCCTGTCCTTCCTGATATACATTAGTTATGCTCTTACTAGTGATATACAAATTTCCCTCTGGACTATCCTATAATACCCTCTTTGGTGTTATGCGTATTTCACTCAAAAAGTTATGAGACATACAATTTGACCCTCTCACCCTCACCTCCAACGGTTGTACCTTGTAACCCTATTTTAAAGTTGTTTTTTCCCATACCCGCGACCTCCGTACTTTCTTAGTATGCAATTAGAAACCTTTCATGGTAACAGCTGATGATGTAGGAATCGTCAACATTGTCATTAATGAGAAAAACGCTCAAGGAGATCTCCCATTATTACGCATTAAACCAAGATCTGTGGAGAGTTATATTTTCCCTTTCGATTGTTCATGTGACATCCCCAAAAATAAAATATTTTTGAAATTTAAAATTGTTGGAAATTTATTTCCGTTTTTAGTAAATTCAAATTTGGAAAATTTTTTCCATTTATGGCAATTCCGAATTTTGAATTTGGTAATTGTAATTAATTATTTTGACTGTTGGGCATAGACCTGATTGAACCCAACTAGCTATTTGACTATGACACTTATATAGAAACAAAATATTTTATATTGATTGCAGGAGGGAAAATGGAACAGTCATGTTAAATTTAGCTGACCATGACTCCATGAGTGGGGAACATGTTGGAACTACCTCTGGGTTGATTATTGTAAGTGGAAAATCAGTGATTTGGCCATTGGCAGCCCCTGAAAATCAAGGATTTAGAAAGCTGCAAAAATTCCCAAGGGAGGGAAAAGACATGGGAAAATGATAAATAACATATGAGAGGAGGCAGGACACTGCCAAGTATGCTGGGAAAGAAGACTTTTGATTTACTTGCTGTTATGAACACTGCTTGAGTGTGAGGCAAGGGAAAACTGTTGGCACTGTAGGACATTGTTGAAGAGAAGCTTTTCCAAGTTCACCCTCATGGATTCATGGTCAAGCTAGGAGGTGAATCGGGCAAGTAGTTTGGCTGCCCTGTTCTACGGTTGGGAGGAACATGGTTGTTCCCTTTGTTTTTCCGCAAGTTGGTTCAGATATGTAAACCTTTCCTTATTTTGTCCTTGGATGTTTTGTGTGTAACTGATATTATGCATCTACTTGTTCTAAATCAAAATAATTCTTTCAATGGATGATATCTATCGTGGTATTAAATTTACAATCACAGTCTAAATTCTGGAGTGGTCCCTCCCGAAAATCTGGAATACTAGGCAAATTTATTTAAATACGATTTGAGTTTAAGAGAGCAGACCCATCTATAGGATAGGCTTAAGCTGAATTCGAAATGCTAGGATACGATGTATGCTTGAAGAAGACCAATCTGTATAGATATAAGTTTATTTCTATGATTGAAGTATTAAACAGATCTAAATTTGAGCAATCAGATAGGTTTAATTTGAAGTTGAAATGCTAGGATACTCTGAAGGCTTGAAGAAGACCAATTTGCATAGATATGGATTTATTTCTGTGACTGGAGTATTAAATAGATCTAAATTTGAGCAATCAGAGTTGAGCAAATTTGTGCCGAAAGGAACCATTTAAATGTATCGCTAATTCCAAACAATCATGCATCTTAAAAGAGACTTTGAATCTTTTACTTTTAAGAATTGAAGAGGAATACGAAATAGAAAGAACCTTATGGATCACCTGGGCACTCATATATTATACACATATATATGTATTGGAAACAAAACGCAAACTGGAAGTAATCTATCTACATCAGAAAGTTAAGGAAATCAGGGAAACCCCTTTTGTTTATCAGATGCTAAAACAATCATGGGAATTGACGCCTATCAGAAGATTTTATGCTTCCCTTGTTTTATTTAAAGAGAATTCTACCCTCTCCACAGTCAAAGTCTGTAACGAATTTAGAAATTTGTGAAAACCTTAAGAAGATTTGGAACAATTTTTGAATTGAATTTGTCACTCTGTTTTTTTTTACTGAAATTTTAAACTCTATTCATGTTTTCATTTTTCATCATTTCAGAGCTTATTGGTTCAAGTTGCGTGGAGTTATTTTCTTCTTGCAAACGTCGAAACCCGAAGTGGCCCCACAGCCTGAACGGATTTCGTCATTCAGTGATTACCGTTGTATGTTATTCATGCAACAAGCATTACCAAATGCCGAAACCCGATATTAGCTGGGCCCCATACCTTTTCGTGATTTCGTGATTCAACGTTTGATGTGTACAGTGTTTTTGCATCGGGAGTTAGTAAACCCTGAAAACTGAAATTGTTGCGCCCACACCCTAATCTCTTTTCGCAATTCGACATTTCTTATTTCTTTTTGTTTGTGTGTCAGGTGTTCGTAAACCCCGAAGTTCTGAACCCCAAAGTCTCGAACCCCGAAAACCCGAAGTGCTAGTCCCACATTCCTTTCACCTTTTCTCAATTCAAGAGTTGTTGCATGTTGGTGTTTGGATTTTGGAATCGCAAAATCCTGAACCTCGAAACTCCGAAGTGTTGGGCCCATAGTCTTTCCACATTTCGCGATTCGGCAAACAGCATGCTCTTCTATTTTTTTTTGTGTTCGGCATTTGTAATCGCTGAAACCCGATTGACCTCTTTTTTTTCACAAAACTGTAGGAACATAGTAGGAATTATTTGTTGTATGAACAAATCTAATACTATAATGAATGGACTGGTAGAAACGATGGACGATCTTCATCCGAGATAGAGGTAGAATAGAAATAATAGATCATATTACAAGTCACTATGTACAGGGCATGACAAGTACAAAAATTATTGCATATGAAAGTATTAAACTAATTAAGCAGATTTTAGTGTGATTTTTCCTAAGAGTTCTACTTACCATGAGGTCATACATATTTAAGTACTCAAAATTTCGTAATTAGACTATTGTTTAATGGCAAAAACCGTAGAGAACAAGATGGGATCCTTTGAGTTAACTATGCTTGATGTGTAAGCTACTGGTGTGTAAGAATGAGACCCAAGTTAGGTAGATATACTTGCTTGTTTATATTTTCTGTAAGTAAATGTACATATCCCAGACTCCTTGTCCTTCCAACTCCCGGTCGCCGAAACGTCGAAAAAGGCTTAACGGTTCTGGATCTCCCTTATCCTCCGTACACGTGACCACCACTTGGTGACCATGTACTTAACGTCAAAGCGCTACCAGATTTTCATGATTCGGGGAACCGCGATGCAAGCGTTCCTCCTGTTCTAGGTTCTTCGAACTCCCAGACCCCGAAATGTCGAAATATCCCCCTTGAGAAATCAATGGTCCAGATTCCTCTTGAACCGATGACCACGATTCCATTGGATCAACGATCCCCAACCTTTCAGGATTTTCCCTGAACCTTGACCACTGGCCTTATGTCCTCCTTGATGAACGACATCTATCGTTTCGCAATTTCATGAACTAGGGATACATGATGTAGTGACTCCAAAATCACCTGCCACTCCAAACCCTGAACTCTGAAATAGCGAAATTCAATGCCTTAGAGTGTGGGAAGACACTCGGCCTTAATCTCTTCGGTCCTTTGCAAGATCCAAGGACTCTTGCAACTTCGACACTTCTTCCACGAAGTGTTTCCACCATTCATACAGTGCCTCTCCTGGGGTGTTTCTAAGCGCTTAAATCCCTCATAATTCAGTGCGATCCTATGGCTCTCGAGATTTCGACACTTCTCCCCGAAGTGTCTCCACCGTTCGTTTCAGCTACTCTCCTACGCGACCACCCAGAGGTTAAACTCTATGCACCCAAATCCTTTCTCTGAACCTCGAGGGTTCTTTCGACCTAAGTTGAGATATTGCATATATACATATAAGTATGTTGGAGTAGTTTGAAAGCTAAGGAGAGTGATAGAATTATGGAATAATTTATTCACAAGTTTTTTTGTTCGAAGTAAACTAGACTGGTGTAATAATGTCATTATGGAAAAAAAGTTATCTTACCTTCTCTTAAATTCTAAAGCTTAAATGAAATTGAATTACGTCACATAATTTTTATTTTTATTTTTTATGGTGAATTTGAGGTTCATTACAGTTCATCTCAAACACGCGTCGTCGTGTTGGCCCGCTCAAGAAATCTACAATGCTTAATCAGTCATTGTTGTATCCACCATGTTCACATTTCTATCTATGCAATTACTAGTGTTTAATGTTAACAACGCATGATGCAACAACCATCCAAATTGTCATTAATGAACGAAAGTCTCAAAGAGATCTCTCATTCACACGCATTGGACCAAGATTTGCACAAGGTTATTTTATTCCTTCCAACTTTTCATTTGATTCATCGTCTGGAGAAAACAAGCGTTCTTGTAGACTTATGGCAATAGGTCGACAACAGTTTTGTGGAGATACAATAAATATCTTCGGACATCAGGACCAGAACTTCCAGTGGTCCAGGGCATACTTTTACTATTCATCCCATTCTGCCTAGAACAAAGTGATTTGGACCTCTGGAATTGCTCGTGTAGGATGTGTCCCTAAGGTTTTTGACTATAAGGGGGTGGTCTCTTTGTGCACCAAAAAATATATTCCAAGCCAAAGAATTATTCCACTACGCGACCATTCTCATGTTTCTTTGTCACCTCAGGTCTTCCGCAAGATGTTAAAATTGTCGGAGCCAACATTGACGTTCAGAGGACAAGACTGCAAGCAATTCCTAGAAAAACATGATAACGGGTGGGACATCTTAGCCGAGTTCCTCGAAGACCTGACAATAATTCCTGAAGATATCACAAAGTTGCAGGTAATTTCCTTTAGAAATCCATTCCGTGAAATTGCTTGGTTGTTTACAAGAATAACGAGACAGGCATCCACGACAAGCATTTCCCATATAATTATTTATATTTTGTACTTCCGAGTCAAGGAACAATTCATTTTCGATTGGGGGAAGCTAATTTCCATTGATATTTGTTTCCAGTTGTCATGATTCAAAGAATCGAATAAATTTTATATGTCATCCTACTTGATTTTCGCAATAATGCATTGTTGTCCGTTTCCAAAACTTTCTCTATCCAATAAAATAAACTATGGATCCGACCGAGTAACATTCTGGTACCAGGCCCTGTGGAGGTACAAGGCCTCCCATTGTTTTTATGAAGTTTTTAATGGATTTGTCTCAGTTTTCAAAGATTTATTGTTAGGGAAGGATGCTCCGCAGATGTCTGGCCAGAAAACCAAGTTTTTGAATAGGAAGGGCACACTTGAACAAAAGGAAAATCATAGTGTACTCATGGTCTTTGGCTCTAAGGAAAATGATTCTTTCCTTTCATACCACATCATGGACAAGATGTTTTTTGCAGAAATAGCAAGGCAATACAACCACTAGTTTCATTTTTTCCATGACAAGAAAAACAAATAGTTCATTCCTCTGCCTTGGAAAGTCGGAGACTTTGTGTGCAAAAACATCAACAAGATTGATGAATTTGTCGTCCATTTCAAGAAATTGAACCTAACGTATGCTGAAAGGATAAAAGGGTTCGACCCTAATGAGATTTTTCGAGAACATTTACTGGAATTTAGCTTTAACAAATCTTTTATCCATAGACACCTGAACGAAGACAGGGACAGTGACGACAACAATCCTGCTTCTAGCGATTGTGACATGGAGACATTGCAAATCGCGAATGAATTGTACATACAACAGGGAAAAGTATCCGGTGAGAAGAGTGCCCAGTCCCCCATCAACACTCCTAAGAGCACGACATCACGGAGCATTACTTCAATGTCCCACCCCAGTAAAAAATCAACCCAGAAATCTTCGAATGGAGGAGGATATAAGAACCCTCATCGCATAAAAATTGATAGTTCTCAAAAAATTCCACTAATGAAGAAGAGAAAAAAAAATGTAGGGAAGGCCAACAAACCCAAAATTGAAAGTGAATAGGTGCAACTTGAAATTGAAACTAATCACATGCACAAAATTGGGTCATCCGCAATGGAAATAGCTAAGACCGAAATTTTTGACGAAGATGAATCCTTTGTATTCCAGAGCGTTGTTTTTGACAGCCAATCTAAAAGTATGGTCATTGAAAAGAGAGATGTAACAAATAGGAAATGAAAATCTCACACAAAGATTAACTTTAGGGAAATGTGGCTGTCCCAAATCTCCCTATTTCACCAAGTAACACGTGATGCTCTTTTTGATTCCATTGGAGGAATTGAAGCAGGGAATGCCAGACTAAAAGACCGTCTCAACGAATTTGAGCAGGCTTTCATTGCCAGCCCATAATTTTCCAGTCCTTTAGCAAAAATCGTGCCTTCTACCATTGCAGCCAAGATGAAAGTATCCTCTACCCTCCTTGCATACTCTAGAGCCCTTGTAGAGAATAACATCAAAAAAATAATACAGCTAGTTACTGAAGCCCAGGAAATATCACAAAATTTAGTTTCCTTCTGAAAGAAGACAAATGATTTGCTCGAACATTTGGAGGAGAATTTAAAAAATGATCATCATTTATGTGAATAGGTGTTGACCCATTTTACCAACCATGCCCTCAACACATCGGAACTAAAAATAAGACAAGAGAAACTCCCCTCCCCAAAGCGGACCAAAAAAATAAAAGCATGCTGGAAAAAGAAAGTCAAGAACCTAGAGCTCATTGTTGATTCATGTAAACAAGCCATATCAGAAAAGGAAAAATTATTCACAATCCTGATCCAAATAGACTTAGCCGGAAGTACCAATGAGGTTCAAGACCCAAACTTAATTCTAAAATCCTTGTCAATGACTAAAGAAACCTTCCATGAACAACTTGATATTTTAAAGGGGTTGTCTTTCGAAAAGTTTTACGGCATAGTTGAACATCGTGTAGATGAGCTCGAGCACTGGGTACTGGACTATGCGGCACACAATGAAAAAATTGAATAGAGTCTGCATAGTATTTCAATGGATCTAAGGAAATTAGAAAATGACCTTTACGACATAGAAATCCAGGATGAAATCAACATGGACCCCATGAGAAGCTACATCGAAGAATGGTTCCAACAGAGAATGGACAGCCTCGTCCAGGAAGGGAAACAACCGGTCGACACGACTCCACTGACCATCGACGACAGCAACAAAAACACATCTTCTTCATAGTAAGTCTATACTTGCATCTTGTTTTCTTTATCAATCAAGTTTATTTCTATATTGTCATCTTGTTTTCTTTATCAATCCAATTATTACCTCTTTAAATAGAAAACTATAACCAAAGACTCATAACTTCCAATTTCTTATTTCCAGGTCTTCCTCTCTACTTTCGCGCACTTCTTCTTTCGACATTCCTAATTGTTTTACTTATTTATTTTCATGGTCTGCGGGAGCCCCAATCCCAGTCTATATGAAAAATGTATTTAAATTTCCAAAAATATGTAGCAAACATTATTAATTTTTGATAAATTTCAAAGAAAACTAATTCGGGAATGCCTTTATTGTATACTAAATTTTGGGTGTCAAGAAACCTTTGTTGTTTGTTCCAAAGAAAACTAATTCGGGAATGCTACATTTTTTGTGTCCTATTGTATGGTATTTTTTTTTTGTCCGAGAACCTTTGTTGATGTAACAAATGTTACTACTTTCAAAGAAAACTAATTCGGTAATGCCTTTGTTGCATGACGTTGTTACTATTCTATTGTATGCTAAATTTTTGGTGTCCAGGAACCTATAATTTGATAAATTTCAACTTTGTTTATGTCCATAAGCCTTTGTTTTAAAACAAACTAATTCGGGAATGCTATTTTTTTTGTGTTTTTGTCCACAAACCTATGTAACAGAAGTTATTACTATTCTATTGTATGCTTTTAAATGTTGATGTAATTTCCATAAATATGTAACCGACATTATTAATTTTTGATCAAGTTCAATGAAAACTGGTTCGGGAATGCCTGTCCAGGAATGTTTCAAATAAAACTTATTCGGGAATGCTAGATTTTTTTGTGTCCTATTGTATGGTAAAATAAAATCTTCAGGAACCTTCGTTGATCTAACATACATTATTACTTTATTGGTTGCACGACGTTGTTACTATTCTATTATATGCTAAATTTATGGTGTCCATGAACCTATAATTTCATAAATTTCAATTTCTTTTGTGTCCATGAGCCCTTGTTTTAAAGAAAACTAATATGGGAATGCTAAATTTTTTGTATTTTTGTCCACGAACCTATGTAATAGACATTATTACTATTCTATTGTATGTGAATGTTTTTGTGTCAAAGAGCCTTTTAAATGTTCTTGCACGGCGTTGTTACTATTCTATTGTATGCTAAAATTTTTGTGTCCAAGAACCTTTTAAATGTTCTTGCACGATGTTGTTACTATTCTATTGTATGATAAAAATTTTGTGTCCAAGAACCTTTTAAATGTTCTTTCACGACGTTGTTACTATTCTATTGTATGTTAAATTTATGGTGAGCCTTTCTTGCAGAATGTTGTTACTATTCTATTGTATGCTAAATTTATGGTGTCTAGGAACCTATAATTTGATAATTTATGGTGTTTAGGAGCCCTTGTTTTAAAGAAAACTACTTTGGGAATGCTAAATTTTTTGTAGTTTTGTCCACGAACCTATGTAACAGATGTTATTACTATTCTATTGTATGCTAAATTTTTTATGTCCAGGAACCTTTTAAATGTTGATGTAACAAACATTCTTACTAGGAACCTTATTATTATTCTACACTTTTTTTTTTGTCCATGATCCTTTTAAATTTTTCCTGTACTATCACTTAGATACTAGGAACCTTTCTTGATGTACCAAACATTAATAATTTTTGATAAATTTCAAATAAAACGAATTCGGGAATACTAAATTCTTCATGGATACCACATGTACTTCAACTTGCTACCCAAGTGTCCATACTCGGTCGCATTTATTTCCATTCCAACCTGGCAGGGACTACGCTACCATGCAACACTTGTTAATAAAGCCATCTAAACTTCTTGAGAGGTTACAACACATGATGATCTTCTGCAATTGATATAGGAAACTAGACATTGCACATTTAGAATCACTTTATTAATTAAGTTATAAGATTCTTAGTAGTGAGTATGAAAAACCTTTCAAGTGAATATTATAATAGTTATAGGATTCTTAGAAGTGAATATTACAACACTTATGGTTTATTGTATTTTATTATCTTGGTTAGAAGTGAATATTATAACAATTAGGGTTTATTGTATTTTATTATCTTGGATTGTGAGAGTTTATTATATTTTATTTAATATATTTTTTATTATGGAAATTCACTTTTAATTAAATGTTGAGTCTGAATAGTAGAATGAATGTGTTTAATCTCAACATATTTGTCATAATCTTTGCATCTTTATTTACTATATCATTTACTATGAGAGTAGTATGACAAACAAGGATGTGCTCCTCAAGAACCAAATACCATGAATGTGCTCCCTCATCTATAGGTTTTTATAGTTTCTCTTAAGGAAGGATTTGATCCCTCAATTTGAAAATAAATAAATTATAGTAGCATTGGGCTTCAATCCCAGTAACAATGGACTTTTATAGTCCCTCCCACTATAACACCTTTGTAGTAAATATATAGACCCAAATTTTTCAATCACAGATCATGTAGGTGGAAGCTATGAATACAAAGATTGCTTAGGGTCAATCCTCTTCCAACCATATATTACACTGGTATCCATGCATGATTATTAGCAATTTTGCTCACATATTTGATGGAGATCATGTGGATTCCTTTATTTGGGAAATGTAAGTGTATTTCAACACTCAATCAAACATGATTGATGCAACCAAGGATCATTTTGGCCTTTTTTTTTCGTTTAGAGGGGCTTAGTGCTTATCATGTGCTTATTAGTTTTAAAGATGAATAAAATTTCTCTTTATACATCAAATTAATGGCGATGCAAGGACACCCACCAACACCAAACCAATCACCACGTGGCCTAACTTTTGTGCGACTCTAAGAGTGTGATTTTATCCACTTGGTTATTGTGAAGGTCTTTGGGCATGCTTGTTGAAACTCTGGCATTTTTTAGGCTAGTAGTCCAAAAATAATTTAAACTCGTTTCTAAAATTCAAATCTATATTTTCATCTCAAATGCAAAATAGATACTTATTATAAAATTTAATTATAATGTATTACCTTTATTGTGTCTTTAAGGGACTATTGTTACTAGTTCTACTTTGCCTCTTGCATTTCAATTAGACCCCTTTGCAAATCAAGACAAATTGAAGAAGAAACCATTCTAGTTAGTTATATCCACCATCTTTCCCAACAATCCTCCCAGCTCACAACCTTTAGCCAAAACCCCATCATCTCTTTCTCAATGCCTAGGCTAGTGTTGAAGCTTCCATAATAACAAAACTCATTCTATTGATAAGTGTTGCAAAATGAAACATTTTGAACTACAAAGTGCTCCGTATTATCCTCACAACACTACATCCATAATACAAGTAGATAACCTCGCTGGAAATATTCTTAGCTCAGTCATCATGACACATGATTATTTCCCTACATATTGATAATTCTTGTTTACATCTAATGGTTGGCTTGAAAGTATTACATAGCCTACCTCATTCTAGATAATCATAGTTTTACAAGAACATCATCTTTTTAGTCATGATAAAATCCTTGTATCTCCCCATAAGAACTCAACGCACTTAATGTCCTCTTTAGTAAGTCAGCAAGGAAGTTTAGAATTTGTTGATATCTCAGAAATGTGACCTTACTTTTTCCATTGGACCCCATTTTAAGAACATTGTTTCCAGCATTGTTACACCACTCCACTACCTATACTTCATATTCACCTTGGGAAAACCATTCCAATTTGGGCATTGCACTCAATATAATGGAAATAATAACACATATATATTCTCACAAATGACAACAACAATTGTCTACTTTGTTATTCCAGCACTCCACCATAAGTCTACATATCCGGTAGCAATGAACTTAACCATGTTTCCCTAGCCAAACATGTTAAACTATAGAATACAACCCAACCCACCACTACCTATTTAGATGTATGTTGCATATAAAATACAACCAAACCCACCACTACCTATTTGACTATATGTTGCCTATAAAATTTTACATAATAAAAGGAACATATGTTTTAAGTAGCATACTCTTGAGTCATTATATTTACATTTTTTTATTATATCAATAGTCCTCCACAAATTTCATTGAATCTCTCTCTACTTTGATAGTTTCTCCTCCACACCCATTGCTTAAACTTTGGAACAACACTCATAATTTAACTACACTCATTCCTTATACTTTGGAACAACAGTCACAATTTAACTAGTTGAGGGATGATCTTGAGGGAATTCTCAAATCGATTTACCTGTAGGTTAACTAAAATTTGAGAGTTTTATTGGCCTGGAATTTCAGCTTGATGTTGATCCAACGCCATAGAGTTAGTCATGTTGGAGCTCATTGCATCCAGATTAGTATTTCTTTTGTCCTAACATATTTTGGGTGGAGAGAGTAGCATATGTATTTATTTGTTTGAGACACATTGGATGATTTCCAATGGGATGATATGGTCCTACGAGGGACTCTTCACAGAAGAATGTGATGACATGATTGTATGTTAAATTATTGCAGCTCGTTATGGATTTGAACCTATCGCAACTACTAGCAATCCGCCCCATCAGTGCATGGAAGGGATTTGAACCATTTATCTCAAATTCTCCCCTTCATCGGTAAGCAGAGTGAGGTTGAAGTCATCTCAAGAAGACATGTATTGCAAAGTTGAAAAAAGGACAGATAAACGATTGAGATTTCATGGTGACCAATTAAAAATTATTTGATCATCTTTATCTAGATTGCATATTTTGTTCATCTAACATGAAACGAATTTAATAGAAATCATAAAGCAAAATTAATATAACTCAACGAAGGGTTGAATTTGTTCCATATCTAACATCAACTAACAATTAAGTTTGCTCCATATCCATTGAATGGATAGAATTTGCAATGAAGATAAATTCTCAAATTTTTTACATAAAAAAAATAGGTTACTTATTGTTTTAAATAAGTAAAAAGACAGAAACTTATTAGATCCATACCTATTGTTTTAAATAATTAAGAAGGCATGCAACTTAGTAAATCGAAATTTGAATGTGATAAGTGTTTTGATGTGAAGTATATCCAAAATATTAAATAATTAAGAAGACATGCAACTTAGTAGATTGAAATTTGAATGTTATATAAAAATCAACTAAGAGTTAAGTTTGCTCCATATCCATTGAATGGATAGAATTTGCAATGAAAACAAGTTCTGAGAATTTTTATATAAACAAATTAAAAAAAAATAGGTTACTCATTGTTTTAAATAAGTAAAAAGACATGTACCTTAGTAGATCGATACCTATTGTTTTAAGTAATCAAGAAGATATTTAACTCAGTAGATGGAAATTTGAATGTGATAAGTGTTTTGATTGTTTTAAATAAGTAAAAAGACATGTAACTTAGTAGATCGATACCTATTGTTTTAAATAATCAAGAAGATATTTAACTTAGTAGATGGAAATTTGAATGTGATAAGTGTTTTGATGTGAAGTATAACTAAAATATTAAATAATTAAGAAGACATGCAACTTAGTAGATGGAAATTTGAATGTGGTAAGTGTTTTGATGTAAAGCATATATTGAAAAAACAATATAACAATATTATTTTGTTTATAGTTTTTGTTTTTTATGTGAAAATTTAAGTGTATGTTTATATATAACAATATTAATTTGGTAAATAGAATTTAATATGGACAAATTATGTACTAAGAGAGAAAAAATATGCTCTAAATTTGAAGGATTAAGCATTTAAATGTGATCGGGGATGATTTAATATTAAGAGTTGGGGATTTAATTTAGGATTTAGAAGACACAGATTAAGATCTATATAAATTAATTAAGGATATGTATGATTTAATTACATTTTTGGAACTAAAGTAATATATATTTTAGTCATATTTATATATTATAAGAACATTAATTTGGTAAATAGAATTTTTACTTTAATATGGACAAATTATGCACTAAGAGAGAAAAATTATGCCCTAAATTTGAAGGATTAAGCATTTAAATGTGATCGAGTGATAGTTTAATATTAAGAGTTGGGGATTTAATTTGGGATTTAGAAAGCATAGATTAAGATCTATATAAATTAATTAAGGATATGTATGATTTAATTACATTTTTGGAAGTAAGGTAATATATATATATATATATATATATATATATATATATATATATATA